>CAUYTI010068643.1:0-12429 GCA_963575145.1 Galago senegalensis | reverse complement strand
ATAACGGGGTGTCTGTGTGGGAGACAAAGTGGGAATGGGTGTGAGAGAGGATGGGGGGTGGGTGAATAACGGGGTGTCTGTGTGGGAGACGGAGTGGGAATGGGTGTGAGAGAGGATGGGGGGGTGGGTGAATAACGGGGTGTCTGTGTGGGAGACAAAGTGGGAATGGGTGTGAGAGAGGATGGGGGGTGGGTGAATAACGGGGTGTCTGGGAGACGGAGTGGGAATGGGTGTGAGAGAGGATGGGGGGTGGGTGAATAACGGGGTGTCTGTGTGGGAGACGGAGTGGGAATGGCTGTGAGAGGAGGATGGGTTGGGTGGACCTTTCCTCAGGAATCCAGAAAGTTCTGCAAGTAGAGGGAGAAGCTGAGTCCACATGTTGGAGTACGTCATGAGTCGGGATTTAAAAGAGTTGCTGCTGCCCTTCATTGACTAAATATTTCTTCCCAGAAACCACCTGCAGTAAATGTAATGCAGCTATGTTTCTGCTTCAGTGCAGGATTTCTGGGAACTGTGTTTTGTCTACATTCAACTTCCAGAAATCGTGGAACAGTGGGTGAGATCGTATGTGTCAGGCAAAGTGTTTGCCCTTCTCTTTTTCCACATTAAGTGATATCGTGGGTCATAGGTCCCTAATTTGGGGAGAGTCTCAGTTTTATATACAGTAGAACCTCCATAGCTGATGATGGCCCTACACTGACCCCCTCCTTAAGTTGACCTAATCTTCATAGACTGGACATGTACCACATGTATGTATCAGTATGGTAGGCCTAGTTCCTTACGTTGACCAGCTTGTTACAGCCCCACGGGTGGTCAACTTCCAGAGGTTCTTACTGTATTTTGTACTTTTTTTTTTGCAGTTTTTGGCTGGGGCTGGGATTGAACCCGCCACCTCTGGCATATGGGGCCGGCGCCCTACTCCTTTGAGCCACAGGCACTGCCCTGTATTTTGTACTTTTCATAAATTGTTAGACTGTGTTCTGGGAAATTTGGCTTCTGTACTCCTAGAAGCCCTTCCTACAACTACGTATTTTAGCAAGAAAGAACCATACTTTGCTTATTAATATTTTAAGGAGGAAATGCATGTACTATTTAGAACACTTGGAGAGCAAAAGATCATGATGGGAGTGGGAATGACTACTAACGGGTCAGACGTTTTGGGGGAGGTGTTGAGGCTTGGCAGTGATATTCTGGAATCAGTGGTGATACTTGTGCTCCTTGTGAATGTACTAAAAACCAGTGAATTGTATGCTTCAAAGGGGGTAGATTTTATAGTATGTAAGTTATTTGTTAATAAAAAATGGAAGAAAAGGTCATGGCTAAATTTGTAACACATTTCAGACTTTGAAAGAGCTTCAGTGACTGAGAGCTACATGTCAGTCACTTAATTTTCATGCCTCCCTGTTAGGCAGGCAGTGATATCCAATATTACACCTGGAGAAATGGAGACCAGAGGAGTTTTGACTTGCTCCAGATCGGGTGGCTATAAGGGACAGATACAGGGTTATAAGTGCACAGGTGGGGGCAGGAGCTGTCCCACTGTTGGTTCCCCCTACTCTGGGGTGCTTCCATGAAGCCTTTCCCTAATTCAGGGAGTTTCCTACTCCTCACACCCCCCCTTTTTGATGTCAAAGAGAAGAAAATGAAATCACTCCCATTTGAAAGTTTGAAGGAGGGGGATTGTGGATAAGATTTGATCAGGCTTCAGTTGTGATTTGATGGCATATTTGGAAATTTTGTAGAAAACCTTGGATTAACTTTTCAGGAAGTCTCAGTCAAAAAGAAAATGAGAGGCTTTGCTTCCCTCTAGATTGTTTTGAACTTGGTGGTATATTTTGGGATAGTGAAGAGCACAGCTGAAAATTGAAGCTGATGGTACTTTATTGTACTTATTTATTTTTAACAGACATCTTGGGAAAGTTGAAGGGAGAGGCAACTTTCTGCTACACTCCTACTGAAAATGATTTTAATATTAAAAATAGAAGCCAATTTTTTTTGCTAGCGTGAGTTTTCTATTCTTTATTTTATTTATTTATTTAGGCTGGGGTTGGGTTTGAACCCACTACCTCCAGCATATGGGGCCAGGGCCTTACTCCTTTGAGCCACAGGGACCACCCTAGGGAGTTTTATACTCTTGAATATTGGAGTCACCTCTGCTCACTAGCACCAAGACACAGAGTGTGTTGTTAGACTCTAAAACAGAAACCATATTATTTGCATAAAATCACATAGGCTCTGTTGCAAGAATTTTCATTGTGCCTGTTTTAGAATTGAGTTGACACTTCAGACAGAGTATTCTAGCTTCACTTAAAAAGAGACATCTCAGAAAGAAGAATTTGTGTGGCTTTGAAGTTACTTTTGGGCACCGTTTCTGAAAGAAGTGAACCACTGAAGACTTCAGTTCTTTGTAAGATTTTGAAACCTTCTCCTCTGATTATATACATTAAAAACATGTAAAGCGGGTTGGGGTTTGCCTGCTGTATAGAATGACTGCAAAGGGACCAGAGTCTGGCAGGACAAGAGCCTCTCACAGTGTCTCCTGCCGAGTGGTGACCTTCGTATGATGTTTGCTCTGTCATCTTTGTTTCTGAGTTTCAAATGCCTAGCTCAGAATTACTTAGCTCTTGAAGTGGTTTTCATCTTCAAAGGGCTTTGTGGGCATTATTTAATATACACGACACTGTGTAATGAATGAGCTGTTTATCCCGTGAGCAGCGTCAGTATGTCAGGTGCCATACAGCTGGATAAGACAAAAATAATACTATGTCCAGCGGGAGTTTATAGTCTAAAGAGGCAAGATGATTAGGCAGATTTCTCTTTTGGCCTCTTTTAAAAATGTGCTGGGGAATAATGTAGAAATTAAAATGATAAGAGATGATCAGCTAGCTCAAGTCCACCTAATTGAAATTGCCCTCAAGGTGAAAATGAAATAAATTTGAGATGCTCTTAAAAAGACACAGTGTACGGCTCCCGCTTATCACACATTCATTGGTACAGTAGTTTTCCTGTTACAAGGTGAACATTTTGGAGAGACTATGGCACAGTTGTTCTTAGTTCTTTCCCTCCTCGTTTCTTTTTACCATTGGAGTTCCTTTCTTTGTGTTTGTGTGGTTCAGGAGATGGTCCTCTGTAGCCAAGGTCACATGGAGTCCTGCCCTTTGTGGCTGGGCCAGCCTCCAGGGAAACCAGGACTTTGTGCCCCGTGGTCAGCCTCTGCAGCCCCTGTCACATACCCTTCTGTGTCCCCTGCTCTTGTACCTGTGCTGTTCCCTCTTCTTGGGAACAGTTCAAGCATCAGTCCCTTTGGAAAATGGCACTTGTTCACCCTGTCCCAGTCTCTTGGGGTCCATCGTGTTGGCCTGGAACCTTGTATAGGACTGGATTTGGGTATTGTCCCTTTTCTTATTTTTTTTTTTTTTTTTGAAACAGAGCCTCAAGCTATCCCCCTGGGTGGAGTGCTGTGGCATTACAGCTCACAGTAACCTCCAACTCCTGGGCTCAAGCGAGTCTCCTGCCTCTGCCTCCCAAGTAGCTGGGACCACAGGTGCCCACCACAACGCCCGGCTATTTTTTGGTTGCAGCCGTCATTGTTGTTTGGCGGGTCCGGGCTGGGGATTCGAACCCGCCACCTTAGGTGTACGTGGCTGGCGCCTTAGCCGGTTGAGCTATAGGCGCTGAGCCTGCTCTGCCACTTATTTACTGAGTTGGCCAAGTTACCTAAATTCTCAGTGCCCCAATCTCGCCAATTGAAAAATGGCCATAAACACTATATACCTGTCTCACGGTGAGAATGAAATGAGGTATTACATGTAAAGTACTTATAAAAATATCTGGCATACGTAAGGACCTCAGTACATGTTAATTACTGTTACTCCTATGACTGATACGACATTGGATACTTTCAGGTGATTCAGCCTTTCATTTTAATAAGTTTGCATTTATTTTAATGTGTTTTGGAAAAGTTTAATATACTTTAAAAAAGAGCTACTATATTGGATCCATGATTTTACAGATATTATGCCTTTGAATGAGTCTCAATTTTTAAAAGGAGGTTGATTTAAAGATGGCATAAAAAATGGTAAATATAGCTAATACAGGTAATGCACCAACACAAAAATCTTCCCAAACTAAGATTTAGAAAATACTGGAACTATATGATGCCCATTATGTGAATTTTTATACTTTAAAAAAAATGGCCTTGGGTGAGTTGAAATGTATGGAAAAGGGCTTTACATAACCAATAACTAGTAGGTCAGCTGGTAACAGGAGATTTCAATTATCCAAATACCACTGACTTCTTTCTTTCTTCAAAAGAGTAGAAACTGCATTTCTAAGAAGCAAGAGGAAAGAAGATTTGAAGACAGATTGTACATATATGAAAAAATGTAGCACTGAGATGCTGTGGGTGGTTGTAACCAGACAGGTAAGTTTCTATGATGGTTACAAGAGAATTCATAGAGTTTCTAATAGACTGCTAACCTGACTCTGGAAAGTGTAACAATTAGACATGGCTGATTAACCCTGTTCTTGCAACTGCTCTAACCTTATTATGCACCTGTGATGTGTTCAGACATTGTTTAGTGGGAACCTGTGGTGGAAAGGGCATTTCTTTGTTTACAGAGGGAGGTCCCCAGCTGCAAGGCTCCAGAGGAGGCTGGTGGTCAGGAAAGGTAGGATCATTCTCTGTCAAGCCAATCTGGAAGGCCCTAGGGGCTTGCCGGGTTCATCCCAGACCTTTGACCTCAGCTCAATTTAAGAACCAGCATTTGAGAAGAGCATACCTATTTTCAGGAAATGAAGCAGGTCATAAGCTGGCGGAAGGGAAACCAGACTCTGCCCATGAATGAAGTTAAACCAGCACTCAGGGACAAAGGGGCTTTCTCATGACCGGAGAAATCTGTACCTTGAAATGTATTTTTTGTATTTGTTCCAGGTTTTCTTCCTCCTTAGTCCTTAATAGAGTTCTTGTTGAAAATGAAGTCAGCCTTTCCCTGTGCTAAGGGGAACTAGAAGCGAATGGGGCGTGAAAGAATCCCCAGGGCACATCTCTCACCCACACCAACTGCACTGGCTGCTTTGGCACCTGTTCTGTTCTTTAACTTCTCAAAATCCAAGTGGTTGACTTATGTCCCAGTCAAGTGCACCAGCAGTGAGATCTAAAGCCCTTGCTAAATATCACAATGCCATGTTTTATCTGCACTTGAAATGGAATTTTAAAGGAGAAACAACTTATTCCTCAGGACTAAGGAATTAGTAAAGCCTTAAAGGATCAAAGGGTCAAATCACAAAGGGAAGCCACCTCCACATTACCTGAAGGGGCTCCTTCTAGGCAGGGCTGGGACTGGGGTGTGACAAGGAAGTACCAGGGCTGCTGAATTTAGGGCATTTGCTCTCAGGGTCCCGCAAAGGTCACACTCAGCCTCCTTTCATTTTGAGACCCCCTTTTGCCTCGCCCTGAATCCCTCCCTGCTTCTAGAACTTTCATTTCCTACAAGTCTGGAGTTTATATTTTATTTTAATAAAGGAGGTCCCTCCCTTATAAGACTCCCACTCTAACTAAAGTAAGCTAATTTAAAAAAAAAAGAGTTAAAAGAATGCTAAAAGGAAATATACTAGCTCTTAAAGAACCCAAATCTATAAAAAATAATCTAAGTAGGAACCTGCAGATTATTGCCTTTTCTTTCTATTATTCCCTGAACATGTGACTCTTTACTGTGTGGCACAAAGGTGACTACAGTCTGAGTTACTTAAACAGAGAAGAAACCATTTCTTTTTTTTTTTTTTTGAGACAGAGCCTTAAGTTATTCCCCTGGGTAGAGTCCCATGGCATCACAGCTCACAGCAACTTCCAACTCCTGGGCTCAAGCGAGTCTCCTGCCTCTGCCTCACAAGTAGCTGGGACTATAGGCGCCTGCCACAACGCCTGGCTATTTTTTGGTTACAGCCATCATTGTTGTTTGGTGGGCCTGGGCTGGATTCGAACTCGCCACCTTAGGTGTATGTGGTTGTTGCCTTAGCCACTTGAGCCACAGGCGCTGAGCCAAGAAACCATTTCTTAAGGGCTTTCTGGCTTCCTCAGGTGCACTCACTTTGGGGTTCAACTCTTTATTTTAGTTTTTGGGGATTTGAGGGTTGGGGTTCAACTTTCTATCAGCATAAACAAAAGAAATGTTATTAGTCAATGTCCTTTGACCTGTCCCTAAGTTAGGACCAGTCTGGTATAAATATACTCTAACAGGGACAATGACATGGATTTATATACACAGATCAAGAAAGCAAGACAAGGGTGGCGCCTGTGGCTCAGAGTAGGGCGCCGGCCCCATGTACTGAGCATGGTGGGTTCGAACCCGGCTCCGGCCAAACTGCAACAAAAAAATAGCTGGGCATTGTGCCAGGCGCCTGTAGTCCCAGATACTCTGGGGGCTGAAGCAAGAGAATTGCCTAAGCCCAAGAGCTGGAGGTTGCAGTGAGCTGTGAATCACGGCAATCTACCGAGGACGACAAAGTGAGACTCTGTCTCTAAAAAATAAATAAAAAAGAAAGCAAGGTAAAAACATTTAAGTAATAGATAAACATAAATAAGTAATAGAGTCACACTTTACACCAGTCAAAAAAATAAGCGCTTGGGCTTGGTGCCTGTGGCTCAAGCGGCTAAGGTGCCAGCCACATACACCTGAGCTGGCGGGTTCAAATCCAGCCCCCGCCCACCAAACAACAATGATGGCTGCAACCAAAAAATAGCTAGGCCATGTGGCGGGTGCCTGTAGTCCCAGCTACTTAGGAGGCAGAGGCAGGAGAATTGCTTGAGCCCAGGAATTGGAGTTGCTGTGAGCTGTGATGTCACGGTACTCTTCCCAGGGGAATAGCTTGAGGCTCTGTCTCAAAAAAAAAAAAAAAAGTGCTTGGACTGAGTGATAGGTAGTAGGAATGCTACTGGGCTGGAACTAGAACTAGATTTGAATCACTGAGTTACCACACACACACACACATATATATACATGAAGAAACTATTACACAAGCTCTAAGCATCTGTGATTCTAGTTGAAGATTAGGTAGCCAAGGAACGGGGGCCAGGGGCTATATACTCGGAGTGGTGTTCAGGTAGAAATGCTTCATCAAAGTGAAGAGGACACAATTCAGTTCTTTTCTGCTAACACTTGCTTACTCGCCTTCAAACTATCAAGGCCAAACAACTGGTAAGTCATCCAAGAAAAGTTAAAACTGAGTCAGAGTTGAAAAGCAACATCTTTCAAGATTACATTGTATTATTTCATTCACACCGTCAGTATTACTTTACGCAAAGCATTGTGCTAAGGATATTAGACAAATGAACAATTGCTGTCTCAACTTAAAATCTGGTAGGTGGCCCTGCTCATTAAGGATACTTCTAACCAAAATAAAATTCCATAGGAGAGCTACAAAGCTCTACAGAGGAAGCATGACTTTCAGGCTTGGAATCCCAGTCCCCAAATAAAGCTATGTGACCCTAGCAGTGGCTAATTTCCCTTCCGTTTACCCATCTATAAAATGGGGCTATTAATAGTACCTTATTCACAAGGTTGCTGAGAGGAACTTAATGAGATTTAAAAAAAAAAAGGAGCTTAAAGTAATGCCCGGTGCACAGTAAATACCCACTAAATGTTCATTATTATTGTTATTTATAATGGGAGTTAGGAGGATTCAGTGATTGATTTGACTTGGGAGAAGGAAGAAAAATTTCATAAGGAGGTAGTGTTAGAAATGGGCATGGAAAGATGGGTAGGTGGTTGGGTACATGGTGCAAAAGAAAGGAAGAGGTTGGGGCGGCACCTGTGGCTCAAAGGAGTAGGGCACTGGCTCCATATGCTAGAGGTGGTGGGTTCAAACCCAGCCCTGGTCAAAAAAATGCAAAAAAAAAAAAAAAAAGAAAGAAAGAAAAGAAAGGAAGAGGAAGGAGAAAAGAGGGGGGTCAGGAGAGAAATCCTTGTACAGTGAGTAGTTCAAATTGGTTGGAATGGAAAAGATAGTTTGAAAGACAGTTCAGAACACCATTGCAGAAGCTAAGATAAATCACAACTTTTTTTTATTCCTTTCCTCTCCACTCGTGTTCTAGAAATTAACAAAGTTAAAAAGCATATCCAATACTTTTATTACTACAGATACACAGACAGCATTATAGCCTATATGAATAGATAAGCCCAAGATCTAAATCCAAAAAACTCTGTGCTTTTTTTCCTGACTCTTTCTGAAAGTGATCTGTCAAGTATGGAAAACCACTATGAATCCTTAAGTCTGAAAATCAGAAAACAAGTTCCAAGACAGGTTAAAGTCACTTACCCTCTCCGGGCTACAATTTCCTTTTATGAAAACATATATTCCTGTTACTTTAGGATAGCTGGAGAGGAGAAATACTGAGACGAGGGAGAAAAGGCCATTCTAGGAAAGTAAAAAACTTGCCCACCTCTTTGGGTTGATACAAGACACATGCAGACATGGAGGTGAAAGCACTTTATATACCAGTATTATATAAAACACAAGATATTTTTCCTACATAGCACATAGAAAAAAGCAAGGACTCCAAATGAGAAGGTGGCAGTATACAGTAAAAAGAACATGAGCTTTGGAGTCAGACCTACTTAGATTTGAACCCTACCTGGTCCTGTCATTTACTAGTTCTGTGACCTTAGAGCAGAACAGCGCCTAACTGCTATGCTCTTCACACTACTGCTGGGACTTTACCAAACAAGCAGTGTGGATCCTGAAATGGCATTTCCACTGTTTCCGTCACTTAGAAGCATATGCAGGATCTAATGGCATATATTTTGAAAATTTTTCTAGTTTTATCTTATTATTTTAACCCTGATATCCCCTTGTTGGACCATTCTAATTTTTTATTTTTTTTAAGTGCTTCAGCTCCCTGCAGCCATCTTCCTTTTTTCCTCATGAGGCTGAGCCTAAAAACTAATCATAAATCTCTCTCTTCCATCAAGCACCCCTCCACCCCCCTATAAAGAAGTCCCAGGACTTGTTCGTATGCCCTGCTCTTTGTATGTTCAACAAATGGTTCTTAAATTAATAGTAACATTGGCAACATCAGAAATATCCAAATAATGTTAGCTGAATTTAGAACCAATCAAAACTAAACTTTTATGCATTTCAGGGCACTGCTTAATAACAGTAATATTTTTAATGCATTAATATTTTTAATTTACTGAGCAAATTATAATTCCCTACATTTATCTGCAGATATCATTTGCTTCCCGCTGCATCCTTGAGAAGCTGGTTTAGGAGGCATTATTTTCTATTTAACACATGGGAAAACAGACCCAGCAGGTCTGTGGCAGCTGAGCTAGTCAGAAGCCAACCCTCACTTCCAACGCAGGGTCTTTTCATTCAGATACACTCGGGGAAATTCTGGAAACTGGGGAGCAAAAGCTAAAAACTAGAGCAGCTTCCTTTTTCAAACGCTATGTAAATGAATAGCAATGAGGAATAACAATGAGAATGTCTGCT
Organism: Galago senegalensis; assembly: GCA_963575145.1. Lineage (NCBI taxonomy): Eukaryota > Metazoa > Chordata > Mammalia > Primates > Galagidae > Galago > Galago senegalensis. The sequence goes on along the minus strand of CAUYTI010068643.1, from coordinate 2,937 downwards.
AAGAAATATATAGTAAACACACCAGACATATGTCAAGATATTTTTTAAAATGTAGCCCCCATGAAATTTTTTTTTTTTTTGAAACGGATGCACTAATGTCAGGCATAAAGTAGTTCCACTGTATTCCTGCTATTCAACTTCAACTCCATTAGTCCGCCACTGGATTGACTTCACTATTAGGAGGGCAAAGAAAGAAATGACACAGAATGTGCCAAGTACTATTTATCACTTATACTATAAGCTACAGACGGGAGTGAACCCAGCTCTGCCCTCTAGCCCTCCACACTCAGCCCAAGGGTTGCTTTTGCTTAACAGTTGTCCAAAACCCACATTATTTACTGTTCTTTTTGGATATAGGTCAAATGTAACTATTGCTAATAAAATCTGGTTTTTATGACCCTTGGGTCGTGATAAGGATTATCATCTGGATTACAGTTTGTTTTTCATGAAAAAGTCAACGAAGCAAAGAAGACGTCTCTTAAAAGTACCTTGTCTTTGATCAGTATCAGCAGTAATTTCAGGATCACTAGCACAACCTTAGAGAAACCGACGGTTATCAAAGTATCTAAAGAGCATCTTAAGTTTGGCCAACCCCGCCGCAAGTCCTGTGCCAGGAGACAGGGGTGTTCAGTACCCGACTGCAGGTTCACCCCAGAGGTTGGCACCGGCCGGGCAGGCTGTCCTCTGGCTCTGGAGAGAGAATCTGTGCGGGCATGGGACTGGGGCAGTGACCTTGACAGCCCCTCCGCTGCACAGGGAGGCAGGGAGGGGTCACGGGGCGGGGTAGCGGCGTGACAGTCTCTCCAGGCAGCTCGGGAGAGGCTCGGGGCGGATACCGCGCGGGGGCGGTGGCCGTGTAGGTCCCTCCGCTGCCCTAGAGGCTCAGCCGCGCGGGGAGTCCCCGCGCTCCCCGAGCGGCGGGAGGCGCCTCCAGAGACCCGCTCGCAGTGCACCCGGGGAACTTGGGGCTCCTGGGGACAGCAGTTGGGGGTTTTCCTCCGCTGCCGCCAAGGCGCGGGCGGCTAGCCCTACCTCCTCGGTGGCCGTGGGGCAGTAGGAGATGAGCACGAACGTGGTGAGCATGTTGATGACTAGCCCGAGGAGGGTGATGGAGTTGGGCGCCATCCAGAGCGGGATCCACTGGAGCAGCCAGGTCCAGTAGAGCTGCAGAGGCGGCTCGAGCAGCGAGACGCCGGTCGCGCTGTAGCGGTGCTCCTCCAGCCGCCGCAGCTGCGCCGCGCTCAGCGGCTCGCCCAGCGCCTTCAGCCAGCGCGGCCCCGGCCTGGCCCCGGCGCCCGCCGCCATGGCCGCCTGCGGGCCCCGCCGCTCCGCCGAGCGCAGCCCGCACCGGGCGCCGGGGGCGGGGAGAGCGGGGGGCGGGGCCGCGGCCGAGCCTGCGCCGGTGTTGGGGCGCCTCACCGGAGCGGCCCGCACGGCCAAGGTCGAGCTGAGGCCGGGCCGCCCCTGCTGCCGGGGCCCCTGCCCGCCGAGCGGCGGGGCTGCGGGTGCGGCCCTGGGTGGGGCGGGGCGGGGCGGGGCGGAGCCTGCGGAGCGGGCGCGGCGGGGCAGCGGGCGAGGCGCGAGCCGCGCGGGTCGCAGTTGGGGCTGTGACTTTGCGTGGCCGCTCAAGGGCCCCGGCCTCCCAAAGGCCGCCTGCACCTGCCTCGGAGGCCTGATTTCTTATCCTGCCCGCCGGGTCTGATTACTCTCCCCTGAAGGAAGCTTCTGGCTGGCGGGACAGTGGCAGAACTGGTTCCTCTGCCCTGCGGTGGTGGTGGCACAACTCAGTTGTCCCAGTGTGCCTTTGCCTAACCGCTGCAGGATGGCAATCCCTGAAGAGCCCGGGGTGTTTTTGTGTGAGAACAGGATACTAATGGCCTGGAGGTCACCGGGAGTGATGGCCCCATCTGTCCTGCTTGGTAAACACTCCAACAAAGAGGAAAGCGGCCCCGCCATGTAGTACCGCCGGAGAACTCCCGGTGCAGGTTCACATACCAAGGCTGGGAAACAGTAACAAGGGGACCCAATGGCTGACACCCAAATGCCTATTTTTCAGAGCACTTGTTATCAACAGAGGATGGATATTTTTACACACATTCTTCCCTGGAATAGAAGGCAGGAATCCAGGCGTGTCCTCTGACTGCACCGTGGAGCAGGCCAGCTTGCCACACAATGGTAGTTCACCAGCCCCTTACCTCACAATGTACCCTTGGACTGGGGACGTCCTGTCATAAACATGTTCTATTGCACAACCTCAGACAGGCCTGTATCCTGGTTCCTCATAGTTCTAATCCGTATGCACTTTTCTAAGGCATAGAACAAGCCAAAAACTGCTTCTAGGATAGTTAAGTCGAGCAACACCTATCAATCAGCAGGTGCGTGTCACCCTGCCACCCCCACCCCACCTGTCCCAGCACTTAGGAGCAGAGCTCAACAAACTGCTGCCTGCTGGCCAGACTTAGCCCTCCTCTGATTTCTCTACAGCTCGTGAGCTAAGGATGGTTTTTACATTTTTAAATGACTAGGGGGAAAAATCAATTTTTGTGATGTGAAATTATACGAAATTTAAATTTTAGTACCATGAATAAAGCCGTGTTTATTCCTTGCATACTGTGTGACGATTTCATTGTAGGGCAGCAGAGTTCAGTTGTGATGAGACCATGTGGCCTGCAAAGCTAGGGCATATACCACTTTGGCCCTTTGCAGAAAAATGTTTGGCAGCCTCTGCCCTAGAGCAATATGAGGGTATCTATAGACGGTGCCTTTCATTGACTGTATACCACCCAATTTTTTTTTTCTCCCAAATAACTTTATTCTGAGAAATCAAAGAGAGGTACACAATCTACTGTGGTATATGCTTAAATCCCTTGAGTTATAGCATGACCACCTTATAGTATAAGGCAAAAGGCTATCAGGAGGAAAGAACATTAATGGATG
>CAUYTI010068636.1:0-24823 GCA_963575145.1 Galago senegalensis | reverse complement strand
AGAGCCTCAAGCTGTCCCCCTGGGTAGAGTGCCGTGGCATTACAGCTCACAGCAACCTCCAACTCCTGGGCTCAAGCGAGTCTCTTGCCTCCGCCTCCCAAGTAGCTGGGACCATAGGCGCCCGCCACAACGCCCAGCTTTTTTTTGGTTGCAGCCATCATTGTTGTTTGGCGGGTCCGGGCTGGGGATTCGAACCCGCCACCTTAGGTGTACGTGGCTGGCGCCCTAGCTGGTTGAGCTATAGGCGCCGAGCCCAGGAGGTTTGTTCTTGCCAGCAGATCCAAACTCAAAGTGGCTGGGTCATCTGGTACCACCCGCTTCCCTGCTGTTTGGGTCAAACCTGGCAAGGCCTCCTGTACATGTTCTCTGACCAAGAATTTAGGCTGGTCCTAGGCTCTAGGGAAAGCTTGACCAAGAATTCAGCCTGGTCCTAGGCTCTAGGGAAAGCGTGACCTGACTCAATGACTCTAAGAAAGAAAAACCTGAATGTGGGTGACATTAGAAACAGTCACTAAGGGCCAGGCATGGTGGCTCACGCCTATAATCCTAGGACTCGGGGAGGCTGAGGCAGGTGGATTGCTGGAGCTCACAGGTTCAAGACCAGCCTGAACAAGAGCAAAATTCCGCTTCTAAAAATAGCCCAGCATTGTGGTGGGCACCTATAGTCCCAGCTACTTGGGAGGCTGAGGCAAGAGGATCACTTAAGCCCAAGAGTTTAGGTTGATGTGAACTATGATGCCGTGGCACACTACCCAGGGCAACAAAGTGAGACTCTGTCTCAAAAAAAAAAGAAAGAAAGAAAGAAAAAAACAAATAGCCACTAGGGATTGGACTTGGTGGCTCATACCTATAATCCTAGCACTCAGGGAGGTCAAGGCAGGAGGATCACTTAAGCTCAGGAGTTTAAGACCAGCCTGAGCAAGAGACAGACCTCATCCCTATTAAAAACAGAAAAATAATCCAAGTGGGTGTCTGTAGTCCCAGCTACTTGGGGGGCTAAGGTAGGAGAATTGCTTAAGCCCAAGAGTTTGAAGTTGTTGTGAGTTGTGATGACACCACAGCATTCTACTCAGGGTGACAGAGTTAAGACTATTTCAAACAAAACAAAACACCACTAAAACATCCTGCATGTTTATCTTTCTTTTTGAGGCTCCCTCTTGAAAGAGTTTTCATCTGATTTTGTTTTATTTTGTTTTTTTTGAGACAGGGTCTCACTCTGTCACTGAAGCTAGAGTCCCATGATGTCATCATAGCTCAGTGCAGCACTCTGGAAGGCCAAGACGGGTGACTTACTTGAGCTCAGGAGTTCAAGACCAGCCTGTGGAAGAGTGAGGTTCTTCTTCCATTAAATACAGCCTGACTCAGAAGAATATTCTTTACAAGGAGCAGAGCTTACAACCCTGCCTCCACCAAACAAAATGGGAGAAAGTAAGCTGGGCATGGTGGCTCACATCTATAATCCTAGCACTTTGGAAGGCTGAGATGGGCAGATAGCTTGAGCTCAGGAGTTGGAGACCAGCCTGAGCAAGAGCAGACCCCATCTCTAAAAATATTGTTGTGGCTGGTGCCTATAGTCCCAGCTACTCAGGGGCTGAGACCAGAGAATCACTTGAGCCTAGGAGTTTGAGGTTGCTGTGAAAGTCCTGTTTAAGAGTGGCAGCCTTCCCCAGCTATTTTACATTAAAATGGTCATATTTAATTTTTAAGTGTTTTTTCTTTTATCATTATTTATGATGCAACTTTCTTTTTTTTTTTTGAGACGGAGCCTCAAACTATCCCCCTGGGTAGAGTGCCGTGGCATCACAGCTCACAGCAACCTCCAACTCCTGGGCTCAAGCGAGTCTCCTGCCTCTGCCTCCCAAGTAGCTGGGACTACAGGCACTCACCACAACGCCCGGCCATTTTTTGGTTGCAGCCATCATTGTTGTTTGGTGGGCCCAGGCTAGGGATTCGAACCGCCACCTTAGGTGAATGTGGCTGGCGCCTTAGCCGATTGAGCCACAGGCACTGAGCCTATGATGCAACTTTCTATAATCAGCACACATCGTGGCACTATCGTATGGTGGGAAAGAAGAGGATGTAAGTAGAATATTGTGTTCTACCCCCTACTCTCATGTCCAGAGTGAATATAGGCCCAAGAAGAATGGGTGATCCAGGCCTTGGCTGCTAAGGCCATATGCTTATCTCTTTATTGGGCACTGTAAGGCAGGTTGGGTATCTTTCTCAGAGGTTAATATTGAAACAAGAGTCTATGAGTTCCCTGGAAAAAAGTAGTTAAGACCCCCAGGAGCATGGGTGTGGTGGCTCACTCCTGTAATCCCAATACTTGGTATGTAGAAGCATCACTTGAGGCCAGGAATTCAGGACTAGCCTGTGCAACCTGGCAGGCTCCCATCTCTGCAAAAAAAATATTTTAATGTTAGTCAGGGGCTAGACATAGTGGCTCATGCTACTAAGCCTAGTACTTTTGGATGCCAAGGCAGGAGGATCACTGTAAGTCAGCAGTACAAGACAAACCTGAGAAAGAAGAGCAAGAGCCCCTTCTCTTTGAAAAAAAAAAAAAAAAAAATATATATATATATATATATATATATAGAAAAGACAGGCCACGCCTATTTCTCCAGCCCATCTGTTGGGGAGGGGTTTCCCAGTAGATCACACCCCTTTTACCAAGGAAGTGAAAGCAACATTGAAAACAAAGCATAGTTGGGCATTGTGGCAGGTGCCTGTAGTCCCAGCTACTTGGGATGCTGAGGCAAGAGAATTACATATGCCCAGGAGCTGGAGGTTGCTGTGAGCTGTGATGCCGCAGCACTCTACCCAGGGCAACAAAGTGAGACTCTATCAAAAAAAAAAAGAAAAGAAAAGAAATGAAAAAGAAAAAAGAAAACAAACCAGGAGCCCAGGGAGAAGGAAGAATGATGTCTGCAAAGGGAGCAAAGGAAATATAAAGATGACAGTTTGTGAAATTAAAGGGTAGAGGAGACCACCCTCAACTGGATAGATCAATTCTGCCCATTCAGCAGACAAAACAAGAATGGAATTAATCATTCCAGGAGAACAGCATTTCTACATGAAGGCAGTGAATGCAGCCAAAAAATAGAGGTGGCTGGTTATTCTGAGGAGCTCCAAAGCATGTCAAATATTAGGACTAGAAAAGAAAAAAATAAGTGAAACCAGTGAGTCTCTTAAAACTAAAATGTCTGAACTTCACCTTTACTGTGACCTCCTAATGCAGCAAGTTCATACCACCTAGAAGTTTGTTCACCATGATGAGAATCATTTACATCCCAGTGCAGAGAATATAAATGAAGCCTCTTCTCTGCTTAATACCATGTGTAATACATTCATTACACTTAAGGAATGTGTGAAGATAGCAAATGTCAAGTTTAAACCTGAGATGTTTCAATTGCCCCATCTGGATCCCTTAGTCTCTCTTCTGTTCAAATGATGGAGTGTTCTGTTAGCCATCCTGATTCTTGCCCTTCAGAGAGGAATAGCCACTTCATAAAAGAAACAGTGTCAGCTCGGGGCTACAGTGGCAGCCACATGCACCAAGGGTAATAGGTTTGAACCCAGGCCAGGTAAACAACAATGACAACTGCAACAATAACATAGCGGGCATTGTGGCAGGCACCTGTATTCCTAGCTACTTGGGAGGCTGAGGCAAGAGAATAGCTTAAGCTCAAGAGTTTGAGGTTGCTGTGAGCTGTGATGCCATGTACTCTACGGACAGTGACATAATGAGATCTGTCTCAAAAAAAAAGAAAAAAAAGAAAAAGAAACAGTGTCTACACTTCACTGACTCTCCCAGTGACAAAGAACTTACTCAGATACAGACTCTTGTAATGATATTCTTCTTGAAGACCCAGACAGACCTGTTCACTGTTTAAGAAATACACTTAATAGAGATTTGGCATCAGCAACCGTTCCTGAAAAAAGCAGACTTATGGCCAAAAAAAGTTCTGAATCATAAGAGTCTCTTCTATCCTGCTTTTCCTAGAGAAACTGAAGTATCCCACTTCTTCTAAGTATTACTATGCAAAAGCTGCTATAATTAAACTATTAAACTATTTTCTTTCTTTCTCTCCCTTTCTTCCTTTCTTTCTTAGGCAAGAGTCTCACTCTATTGCATAGGTTAGAGTGCTGTGCTGTCAGCCTAGCTCATAGTAACCTCAGACTCCTAAGCTTAAGGGACACTCCTGCCTCAGCCTCCTGAGTTTCTGGGACTACAGGTGTCCACCATAATGCCTGGCTAATTTTTCTATTTTTAATAGAGATGGCTTCTTCTTGCTCAGGCTAGTCTTGAACTCCTAAGCTGAAGTGATCCTCTTGTCTTAGTCTCCCAGAGTGCTCGGATTACAGGTGCAAGCCTCCACACCTCAGCATAAACTATTGTTATAAGGAAACAATTAGAAAAAATTAGCTGGGCTATAATAGCACATGCCTGTAGTCCCTGCTACTTGGGAGGCTGAGGTAAGGGGATCACTTAAACCCAGGAGTTTCAGGCTGCAAGTGAGCTATGATCACACTACTGCACCTCCAGTCTGGACAATAAAGTGAGATCCCATCTCTAAAAAAAAAAAATTAAATAAATAAGTAAATAATTAAAAAAAAAAGTAAATAATTTAAAAATTAAATAAATAAGTAAATAATTAAAAAAAGATCCCTAGGGACAATAGGCAAGCCCAGGGAGAGCTTATTTAAAACCTCATCTGGCCATCTAATTTGGTGGCTTAGACAGACACCCCCTCTCCACTGTACTCCTATCTGCTCCCAAATGAGCTCCAGGGGCAATATGCGTGCAGAGGACACAAGCAATCCCCCGAAACACACTTGCCCTGAGTGTTCCTACCTAGAAGACACTGGTAGAACATTGCTTATAGATTAGAGGAGCTGCTAAGACCAAGGTACTATGAAAACTCCTCAATCCAGATTTCTCCCCAAATCACCTAGGAGAGCCTATTAAGCAAGCAGGGTTCAAGTGTCTGAGTGATCCTGACCTAAGTGACCCACACTGACCTAATCCCTTTGCATGTTCAACATTACTGTCTAAAGAAAAATAGAGAACTTAGACCTGGGATTTCTTTGAGTGTGTGATCTTTCCTCTCTGTTCCTGCCTCTTTTGAGAACAAGATAAAAGTTCTCTTCAGGGAAACAAACCATACTCACCAGGGGCTGTGATCCCCAGAACTCCCAGGTTTCCCAGCTGCTTCCAAAACTCCTGCCAACAGAATGGGGTGGAGTGAGTTGAGAGAAGGCAGCTGGTCACACATGTGGCTGGAAACAATGAGACCCAAACACTTCAGATAGAGAGGCTGCACTCCTAGGGAGGCCTTGAAGACTAAGCAAGTAAGCCCTCCTAGGCAGCACTGCATCTCAGCCCAGCTCCCAGCCTGGCCCCTTGCCTGGGCCTCAAGACTCACTCTCAGGTTTTTGAACTCGTTGCTACGATCAATCTCTTGGGCCTTGGGGGCCAGGTGCTCCTGAAGGAACTTAGCCATGGTCTGACGAAGCTACAGGGAGAAAGGTGGAAGATGTCACTGAAACCAAGACATTTGCCATTGAGGACAGTTTCTGTAGAGGACACATTCAGGGAAATAAGCCACAGTCATAACCTTACCGCACAGAATCAGACTGAAACTGAGAGGCCTCACTAGTTATGTGTCCTCAGGGATGATCTTCATCCCTCTTTCTTAAATTCTGCAGTCTAGACAGCTTAAAGGTAAAATGATTATGTAGGGGAGTGACATTTTACACAAATGAAATGAAACACAAACTCCTTACTGAAGCCTACAAGGCCCTGCATGAGCTATCCCAGTCGCCTCTTCCAGCCTTCCCCAGTACCCTTCCACTGGGCACTGGCTGTGCTCCAGGCACGCCCCCACACCCCGCATCCCTTCAGGTGTCTACAGGCAGCAAGTCCTTTTAGGCTCCTGGAGCCTGCTGCTATAAAGGATTACTCAAAGAGATTAGAAACTCTCTCCAGGCAGGAAAACTAGGATTACATGCTTTTTGCCTGAGGTGACTTAATCTATTGGCTTAAACCCAAACTGTGGAGTTGCTGGGAGGCTACCAGACTTGCCACAGGAGAATCATATTTCAGGGAACTCCATCCAGCCACTGAGTGAACATAGCTTCCTTCTCCCAGGACGGGCTCTGCTTCAGCTCCATTTGTAAACTATCTCTTACGAGTTTTTGTTCAATTTTGCTTTTTGACCCGATGGGCTGAAGAATGATAGAAGATCACACTGTGCAGTTTTAAATCCTCGAAGTACTTATTCAAAACATATTCCGTGGTGATAAAGATGAACCAGGTTTGAGAACTAGGCCTTAGCGTGCTCGGGTACACGTGTAAACAGACTACATGCAGACTGAGGGTCCTTTTGCCACAAAGGGTAGCCCTGGGCGATCCTCCACCAAAACACTCTCAGTCTCGCGGGTGTTATTTTGGCCTTGACTCCTCTACTTCCAGCAACCCTGCGTTACTGTCTCAAATCTTTCCTCCACCCACGTGAAGCTAAGGTCAGAAGCCTGGCCTGAAGCGGGAGGACCAAACTGGAGTTCCCACGGCACTGTGGGCATAAGCTGCGGCTGGGGGAGCAGGGAGACCACTGGGCAGCTCCAATGGAGCCAGTGCAGGAGGCCTTGGTGCCGAGAAGGGGGTCAGTATCCCTACCTGCTTCTGCTCCTCACTTAGCCCGTTGATCGCATCATCCACAGGCAGCAGAGAGTGGGCCCTTTGGGAAATAAGGCCGGCGAGGGGCGGCAGCGGCGGCCACAGTCTCCAGCTTAGCACTCGGCGCCCAAGTAGCTGAGTCGCGGTCGCCATCTCTGCCTTGCACGGGGAGCTAGAGCTGCGGCGGAACCCTCTGGCTGCACCAATCCAGATTTCGCCGCTCCTCAGAGAGCCCAGGGGGGTGGGTCTGCGGCAGCCAATCACTGCCGGCCGCCCGCGAGCCAATTAGCCGAGACAGTGGGTCAGCCGGCCAGCCCCGCCTCCGACCCCTGCTTGGGCGAGCCTCCCGGGCGCGAGAACTACCGGCTTCTCTTCTTGAGCTGGGCTGCTTTTGGTTTTGGATAGACAAGGAAAATGCCTTTGTTATTAAGCCAGCAACAGAACTACCTTGTTACGTTGAATAGTAGCCCCTAACTGCAGAAATCTATCTCTGCGAGAATGCAACGTGTTAAAACAGCAATTGGAAAACTGCACAAATTCCCCAGTAAATTGGTCAAGTGTTATTTGGAAAAGTAGTGCTCTCTCTAATGTACACACTGATTATAATTCAGTAGAATTTGCTTTGTAATATCAAAGGTTTGTTGCTTGATTCGCGTTTTATGGGAAAGGGGTTATAAAGAAATAACAGGGCTCGGAGCCTGTGGCTCAAGTGGCTAAGGCGCCAGCCACGTACACCCAAGGTGGCGGGTTCGAATCCAGCCTGGACCTGCCAAACAACAATGACGGCTAAAACCAAAAAAATAGCTGGGCGTTGTGGCGGGTACCTGTGGTCCCAGCTACTTGGGAGGCTGAGGCAGGAGACTCGCTTGAGCCCAGGAGTTGGAGGTTGCTGTGAGCTGAGATGCGACGGCACTCTACCCAGGGGGACAGCTTGAGGCTCCTGTCTCAAAAAAAAAAAAAAGAAGTAACAGATGTTCCTCCATTTACAATGGGGTTACTTTTGGATAAACCCGTTGTAAATTGAAAATATTTTAAGTCGTAAAAGCATTTTTTTACACACCTACCAAACATCATAGCTTAGCCTAGCCAACCTTAAACATGCTCAGAACATTTATTTCATTCTATAGTTGGCCGAAATCATCTAAAGTAAAGCCTACTATTTTTATTATTATTATTATTTTAGAGATAGGGTCTTGCTTTGTCACCCAGGCTAAAGTGTAGGGGTGTTATCATAGTTCACTGCAGCCTCCTGCTCCTGGCTTTAAGTAATCCTCCTGCCTTGGCCTCCTAAAAGGCTAAGATCATAAGCATAAGGCAGTGTGCCAGGTCACTAAACCTAACGTATAAGGGTTGACTATCTCAATTTATTGAATACTGTACCATTTCCACTGACTGTCTCTCGTTTTCTTATGAGAAAATTGAAAAATCTTCAGCTGGAACCTGTGTAAATCAGAGGCTATCTGTACTTAGCATGTATTTAATGTTAAATGATATGCATTTATGTAATTTTTTAGCCTTTATACCAAGAAGGTTGGGTGCTTTCCCAATAGGATTGGTTACCTTTATTGATGAAAGCACTCAGCCTTCTTGGTATAAATGTAAACAATTCTATTATCAAACGTTTGGGACAGCCTAGTTTTATTAGAGGCTGTAGTCTAGGAAAGCCCACATGTATGTCAAATGCTGTAGCATTCTAGGTGCCTCTAGACAGTGTCCCAGAAGAGCTATACTATATATTTTAAATAAATGTATTGAACAGTAAATAATATGTATTAACATACCATAAGAACAACAGTCAAGACTTTTTTTTTTTTGAGACAGAGTCTTACTCTCTTGCCCTGGATAGAGTGCTGTGACATCATAGCTCACAGCAATCTCACACTCTTGGGCTTAAGTGATCCTCTTGCCTCAGCCTCCTGAGTAGCTGGGACTACTGCCAGGATGCCTGGCTAGTATTTCTATTTTTAGTAGAAATGAAGTCTCACTCTTGCTCAATCTGGCCTTGAACTCCTGAGCTTAGACAATCCACCTTGGCCTTCCAGAGTGCTAGGATTATAGGTGTGAGCCACTGCACTTGGCCCAGTCAAGACTTTTTAAATGGGCTCGGCACCTGTATCTCAGCAGCTAGGGTGCCAGCCACATATACTGGAGCTTGTAGGTTCGAACCCAGCCTGGGTCTACCAAACAACAATGACAATCACAACAAAAAAATAGCTGGGCATTGTGGCGGGTGCCTGTAGTCCCAGCTACTCAGGAGGCTGAGGCAAGAGAATCACTTAAGCCCAAGAGTTTGAGGTTGCTGTGAGCTGTGACGCCACAGCACTGTACTGAGGGCAACATAGTTGAGACTTTGTCTCAAATTTAAAAAAAACTTTTTATTTTTTATTTTATTTTTATTTTTTTTTGTTGCAGCCATTATTGTTGTTTGGCAGGCCCGGGCTGGATTTAAACCTGCCACCTTAGGTGTATGTGGCTGGCGCCTTAGCCACTTGAGCCACAGGCGCCAAGCCTAAAAAGGACTTTTTAAATGAGGGTTTGGGGGACAGGACAGGTGTGTGAGGGGAAAGCGGGAGAACTAATGGTATTCAGCCTCTATGCCCTTGCCTCTCTTGCTCTATTTTGCTCCTTCTCTGTAGTGGGTCGACAATCTTGAACAGCTCATCTCAGTCCTGAGCCCAGCAATGAGGCTTTGTGGTATCACTACCTAGTTGTGGGACTTTGGGCAAGTTTCTCATATCTTTTTGTTGGGTAGTAGTCTGTTCTCAGGTCTTGGTGTGTTCTTGGCTGAAGAAAGATGGAAAGCAAGGCAAACATGAAATGAAGTTTATGGATGAAGAGGAAGACAGGTTTATAGAGCAAGAACGAGCTACATTCACCACAGATGATGAATGCCCCCCTCCACTGTTGGAACAAGGGGCTCTGGGTATGGTCTGGGTTTTCCTCCTTCCCACAGGTATGGCAGTTGCAAGGGGCAAGATCAAGGGGGGGAGCACCAAGATAAAGTACTTGCCTTTGTCCTTCTTCCTATGCAGGACACCTTTGTTCCTAGAAGAGCTGGAAGTCCTAACTATCTACCTAATAGTTTGTGGAGAAAATCTCCTGCACATCTGGTCACAAAAGTGTTCTGTGTTAAGTGTGAGAGAAAAAGGTTTTTTCTTTAACGACCAAGTAGGGCTTATCTTAGTTATGAAAGTATAAATATACAAAATCACATCTTTTTATTTTTTTGAGACAGAGTGTCACTATGTCAACCAGTAGAGTGCCATGGCGTCTCAGCTCACAGCAACCTCAAACTCTTGGGCTTAAGCTATTCTCCTGTCTCAGCCTCCCAAGTAGCTGGGACTACAGGTGCCCGCCACATACCCAGCTATTTTTTGGTCACAGTTGTCATTGTTCTTTAGCTGGCCTGGGCTGGGTTCAAACCTGCCAGTCTCGGTTCATGTGGCCGGTGCTGTAACCACTGTGCTATGGGCGCCAAGTCAAATTTAAATATCTTAATCGGCTTTATTTATGATTCCAGTTACTTTCTTGAGAAGGTTAAAGCAGAGGAGACTTCCTTATCATGCCACTAACACTGGCACCTCGGGGATTTGGCTATTCTCTCTCCTGATTTCTTAGAAGGTCAGATAAAGATCTTAGTTTTAGGCTCGGGGCTTGTGGCTCAAGCGGCTAAGGCGCCAGCCACATACACCTAAGGTGGTGGGTTCGAATCCCCAGCCCGGGCCCACCAAACAATGATGGCTGTAACCAAAAAATGGCCAGGCATTGTGGCAGGCGCCTGTAGTCCCAGCTACTTGGGAGACTGAGGCAGGAGACTCGCTTGAGCCCAGGAGTTGGAGGTTGCTGTGAGCGTGATGCCATGGCACTCTACCAGGGGGATAGCTTGAGGCTCTGTCTCAAAAAAAAAAAAAAAAAAAAAAGATCTTAGTTTTAGGTTGGTAGTGCAGAACTTCTGCATGTGACTCCACTTTGGTTTGGTCCATTGGGCCTAGCGCAGGCGGTCAGTCCAAATCAATGACTTTTTATAAATTTTATATAACAGGTTGAAACATTAAAAACCATATGAACATGTCAATGGATGCAGAGAAAACATTTGATAAAATTCAACATCTTTTCATGATAAAAACATCTCCATTCAGCAAAGGAGATATGGAATTTCCTTAATCTATAAATATCCTAGGAAAGGGCATCTATAAGTAAATTACAGCTAACACCATACTTAATGGTAAAGTATTAAACACTTTCCCTTTGAGGCTGGGAATAAGACAAGGATATATACTATCACCATCCTGCTTTACATGATACTGGAGATTCTAGACAGTGCAACTAAGAAAGAAAATATAGAAAAGGTATAGAGATGGTAAAGGAAGAGGTATAACTCATTATTTACAGATGGCATGATTGTGTATGTAGGAAATCTAAAAGAAATCTAAATGAACCTTAGGTGAATGAATCATTATAAAGCTATTGGAATTAAGAAATGTAGCAAGATAACTGAATGCAAGAATATGTGGTAGGCACTATTAGAAACAACACTTGGAAAATGAGATTTACAAAAGCAGTACAGACATCACATGGGAATGAATCTAATGAAAGATGTGCAAGACCTCAACATTGAAATTATAAACATGTTGTTGATGGAAATTAAAGAAGACCTAAATAAAGTATACCATGTTAATGGATTGGAAGTCTCAGTATTGTTCTAAGTTCTGTCCACATTGATGTACAGATGCACTAAAATGCTAATCAATATCCCAACAGGGTTATTATTTTTTTTAGAGACAGAGTCTCACTTTATCACCCTGGGTAGAGTGCCATGATGTTACAGCTCACAGCAACCTCCAGCTCTTGGGCTTAGGCAATTCTCTTTCCTCAGCCTCCCAAGTAGCTGGGACTACAGGTGTCCACAACACCTGGCTATTTTTTTGTTGTTGTTGCAGTTTGGCCGGGGCCAGGTTTGAACCTACTACTCTCGGTATATGGGGCTGGCGCCCTACTCACTGAGCCACAGGAGCCGCCCCAACAGGGTTTTTATAGAAATCGGAAAGCTGACTTTAAAATGTATATGGACATACAACAGACCTAGAATAACAAAGAAAATCCCTAAGAGAAGTTGAAGACTTATCCTACCAGAAACAGATGTTTTGTAAAGACAGAAATTAATACAGTGTGGTAATGGTGCAAGAATAGATGAAGAGAACAATGGAGCAGTACAGTGTCCAGAAACAGACCCACATGTAAAATCATTTGATTATGACAAACTCTCCATTACAATGCTGTAGGGAAAGGATAGGCTATTTCTTGTCTTTTTTGAGACAGGGTCTCACTCTGTTGCCTGGGCTAGAGTACTGTGGCATGATCACAGCTCACTGTAACCTCAAACTCCTGGGCTCAAGGGATCCTCCTGCCTCAACCTCCCTAGTAACTGGGTCTATTGGTGTGCACCACCATACCCAGCTTATTTTCCTACACACGTTTTGTGGAGATGGGGTCTTGCTATATTGCTCAGGTTGGTGGTTAAGCTGGTCTTGAACTCCTGGCCTCAGGCAATCTTCTTGTAAGTTGGCCTCCAAAGTGCTGGGGTTATAGGTGTGAGCTACTACATCCAACAGGGGCTTTGTTGCGGGGTGTCTTTTCCAACAAATAATGCGGAGGCAATTAGATATCCATACAGAAGAAAATGAACCTCAACTTTAACCTATACTTCACATCAGAAACGGATCAGAGCCCTTAAGGTGAAAGGTAAACAATAAAGCTTTGAGCAACAGAGTAAGGTAAAATTGGATTAAAATCAAAGTTTAAAGTAAAAACATGTCCATATGGATATAAATAGAAGGAGGAAAAACACCCTTCTTACCGAAGAATTCCAAATAATAAGACAGATAGATGGTTCTCCCTCTCCTTGAGAGCAGGCTGGAATTAGTGACTCACTTCTAATGAGATTATAGAAAGGGGAAAAACAGTAATGTTACTGTGAAGAAACTTGGCAAATACTGCCTCTACCAAGTGATCAAGGTTAACATCATCACTGGCAAATCCATACATGTAGTATACTTGTGTTAAGGACACTTAAGTGGTATTCCGCCCCCATACCCATAAATACAGTCTTATCATGGAATAAACATCAGACAAATCCAAAACCGAAGGAGTCTGCAAAATATCTGACCAGTACTCCTTAAAACTGTCAAAGTCATGAAAAACAAGAGAAACTGTTATAGACCAGAGACTAAGGAGACATAATTAAATATAATACAGTATCCTGGATGAGATCTTGGAACAGAAAAAGGATGATGGTAGACAAACTTGTGAAGCTCAAAGTCCACAGTTTAGTTAATGATGTACTGATGTTAGTTTCTTAAGTTTAACAAGCGTAACATCGTATTAACATTAGGGGAAACTGGGTGAGGGGTATTTGCGAACTCTCTGGACTATTTCTGCAACATTTCTATAAATCGAAAATTATTCCAAAATATCCATTTTTAAAAAAGACTATGGTAAGCCTCCAACCCTCGTACATTGCTTGTGGTGGTATAAACAGTTCCATTTACTTGCAAAACTGTTTAGAGTTGCCTAGCCTTGGATTTGGCAGTTTTCCTCATGAGTATCTATACAAAAGAAACCAGAGCAGTTTTATTAATAGTCTAAATCTGAAAACAGATGTCCATCAGCTGGAGAATAGGTAAATGCTGACATACTCACCAATGTGGATGAATCACAGACATGTCAAGCTAAAGAAACCAAATGCAGAACATACTGATCGAGTCCATTTATATGACATAATACTAAAGAATGGTGATTTTGTCATAGTGCTCATGCTACAGCAAGGACAGTAACTTATCAAGCTACACACTTAAGGTTAGTGGACTTTAAGTCTCCATACTTCAACTTTGGTAAAATATAATGTGAAATTTGGCATTATTAACCATTTTTAAGTGTACAGTGGCATTAAGTACATTCACAATTGTGGAACCATAACCACTATCCATTTCCAAAACTTTTTCGAGACAGTCTTATTTTGTCACCCTCAGTAGAGTTCCCTGGTGTAACTCACAGCAACTATAAACCCTTTTGAGTGCCAGTGATCCTCTTGCCTTAGCCTCCCCAGTAGCTGGGGATTACAGGTGTCTGCCACAATGCCCAGCTATTTCTTTCAGAGACAGGGGTGGTCTTTAGGGTCTTGCTGGTGCTCAGGCTGAGCTCAGGTGATCCACCTGACTCAGCCTACCAGAGTGCTAGGATTATGGGTGTGAGCCACCGTACCCAGCCTCATTTCCAAAACATTTTTTTTGAGATAGAGTCTATGTCACCCTGGGTAGAGTGCTGTAGCGTCACAGCTCACAGCAACCTCCAACTCTTGGGCTTAAGCGATTCTCTTGCCTCAGCCTCCCAAATAGCTAGGACTACAGGTGACTGCCACAATGCCCAGCTATTTTTTGGTTGCAGTTGTCATTGTTTGGCAGGCCCAGGCTAGGTTCGAACCCACCAGCTCTGGTGTATGGGGCTGGTGCTCAAGGCACTGAGCTATAGGCTGGAGCCTTTACAAAACTTTTTTTTTTTTTAAGAGACAGTCTCACTTTATTGCCCTTGATAGAGTGCCATGGTGTCACAGGTCACAGCAACCTCCAACTCCTGGGTTTAGGTGATTCTCTTACCTCAGCCTCCCAAGTAGCTGGGACCACTGGTACCCGCCATAACACCCGGCTTTTTTGTTGCAGTTTGGCCAGGGCTGGGATTGAACCTGCTACCCTCGGTATACGGGGCCGACACCCTACTCACTGAGCCACAGGCACTGCCCTTTTTTGCAGTTTTTGGCCTGCCCTGCGTTTGAACCTGTCACCTCCAGCATATGGGGCCGGCGCCATACTCATTTCACCCAAAGGTGCCGCTTTACAAAATTTTTTTTTTTTTTTTTTTTGAGACAGAGCCTCAAGCTTTCCTCCTGGGCAGAGTGCCATGGCATCACAACTCACAGCAACCTCCAACGCCTGGGCTCAAGAGAGTCTCCTGCCTCAGTCTCCCAAGTAGCTGGGACCACAGGCACTCACCACAACGCCTGGCTATTTTTTTTTGGTTGCAGCCTTCATTGTTGTTTGGTGGGCCCCAGCTGGATTCAAACCCACCACCTTAAGTGTATGTGGCTGGCGCCTCAGCCACTTGAGCCACAGGTGCCAAGCCCTACAAAAGTTTTTAATGATCCCAAACAGAAACTTTCTTCTCTGCCTGCTCTCAGCCCATGATAGCAACTATTCTGTCTATATGACTTTGTCTACTCTAGCACTCCATATTAGTGTTTTTGTGTATTTTTGAGCCAGACTAGAAAAGGAAGAAAAGGGTGAATTAATGCAATTCTTGAGAAATTTGGTTGTGAATACCTGGCTAGATGGTAGCTGGAGGGGAAGATGATGTGGGTTTTGGTTTTGTGTTTTAAGATGGCTGCAATTCGCCTTAAGAACCAAGTCCCCTCATTTGAGGAAATTTGATTATGTGAGGCACTATGTGCTGGGGTAGGGAGAGACGACATTGGAGAAATTGGGGGCAAGATAATGAAGGGAATCTTCTGCCAAGGTAACTTTTGAACTTTAATAATATCACCACCAGGATCAGAGTACTTTTACCAGACACTGGATTAGATGCAGGACAAAACCCTTTTATAGCAACCCAGCAAGATAGATATTATCTCTATTTTAATGGTAAAAACTGAGGTTGAGAGAAATCATTTGCCATAACCCAGTTTTTAGTGAGCAGGCTCAACATATCTGAGATATAACCAACTTTGTGAATGTCTGTGAAGGCAAACAATTTTTGCCCTTTAAACTAGTATGGAAGTGTTCTGGTCTTCACTGGGTGACTCTGGGTATACCGCCTTAAAGATGCTCAAGGGTGGAGGTAGGCGGGTAAAGAAATTAGGAGGTGGTCAAAGCCACAATCAGTCTAATTTAACTAGGAAATAAAATTTGGCCATGCCTTTGGTAAACCAGGGAGAGGCCTGCCATGGACTAAAAGGATCTATGGGACCAGGGCTGGGATCAGGCTCAGGATTGGCTGTGCAAAGCAAACAGCAAGCACATAATTTTGCTTAGGAGTACAAGGAGAACATAGGCAGCATGTGGTCACAAAGCTGGGGAGAAAAGTCTGGGATTCACTGCTATAAATGGGGAACACCCTCAGGAGGCTAGCCAATGCTCCTAGAAGGCAGGGGGCTAGTCACAGGGCACTTAATGATTGGAAGAAAAATCTAAGTCAGAATATCTTGAACATGTTAACTAGATCAGTTCAACAATGATCAGCCGACATATTTATGTTAAATGGCTATTTGTATTCTTCAGTGTTACAGTCAGAATATTCACGTATTTATTTTTAAAGCACTTAAAAAAACCAGAAATGACTTACATTAAAAGCTCCAAGGTGTGTTGTTTCAAGTACATGTTATAACTACTTATACCTTCACCCCATTTACTAAGCTTAAAAAACACATCAAGCAACTTTAAGTTCATAAATTAATAATGAGGTACAAAAACCTAAGATGGGACAGAATGTGCTCTAAGTTAGAAGCAGATAGCTCAGCTCCTTAATGATGCCTCCTTAGAGCACCTGTGCTCTACTGCAATTAAGGTTTCTTCTCAAAAATTTGAAAGTGACATTTTAGATCCTCTAGCTGTGGCTGGTTTAGTCCCCCAATTCTAATGGTGTGATAAAATCAAATGGTTGCCCGAAGAGGTCAATCCAAGCTGCCAGGTCTCATTCTTGTAGGCCTCAATTATCCACAGAAGGCTCAGGAGGGCTGACACATCTGAAGGTTGGGAAAACTTGCTTAAAAGGGGAACTGCCACTCCAGCATAAATTGTCCTTAATCCTACCATTTTCACTTTGGAGATGGTGAGTCCCAGAAAATCATGGCCAAGTTGTCCTATGGTTTCCTCTGAGAACTTATTCCCAAGAGGCAGCCATCTAGCCACTTGCTTTTTATCACATTTCCAATAGCTGCTCCATTTCCTTAATAGTTGCTGTAAAATCATTTAGTTGACAGTTAAATAAAGGACGTTGTTCTAGGAATTGGGCCCTTTCTTCTTCTTTCATCTTCAACTTTACCTTTAAAGCCTGCATTGAAAGACATTCCGAAAGAAAAACACAGAAAAAAATTTGACTCATTTACTCACAGGAAAGACAATAGCACACTATGCTTCTATTCCATTGAGGAGGACCTCTGTAATGCCAATAGACATTACATTTTCTTTTCTTTCTTTCTTTTTTTGAGATAGGGTTTCACTAGCTCTTTCACCTTGGATAGTACAGTGCTATGGCCTCCTCATAGCTTACTGCAACCTTAAACTCCTGGGCTCAAGTGATCCTCCTGCCTCAGCCTTCTGAGTAGCTGAGACTATAAAGTTACACCACCAGACCTAGTTCACTTTTTTTTTTTTTTTTGAGACAGAATCTCAAGCTATTGCCCTGGGCAGAGTGCTGTGGTGTCACAGCTCACAGCAACCTGAAACTCTTGGACTTAGGTTATTCTCTTGCCTCAGCCTCCCAAGTAGCTGGGATTATAGGTACCCGCTACAACCCCTGGCTATTTTCCGGTTGCAGTTGTCACTGTTGCTTTAGCTGACCCGGGTGGGGTTCAAACCTGCAGCTCCAGTGTATGTGGCTGGTGCCCTACCCATTGAGCTAAGGGCACCATCCATTTTTCTATTTTGTAGCAACAAAGTCTCACTGTTGCTCAGGCTGGTCTTCAACTCCTGACCTCAGGTGATCCTCCCACCTCGGCCTCCCAGAGTGTTAGGATTATAGGTGTCTATATTACTATGGAATCCTGTATCTAAACTGTAGAAATGAAATCCTCCAGATTCAATGCAAAAATCTCACAATTCATCTAAGCAGTCCAGATCCAAGAATTTCTTACTACGGGTGTCCTCCTTGAGATAGCCAGTTTCCACAGCATGAGTGTCATACAGGTTCAACTCTCCACTTTAAGCAGCCTACTGTGTTGCACATTGCCGTATGCCCTGCAGGTGTGAACACTTCTAAGAATCCTCAGGAATAGAAAATTAATGG
Source organism: Galago senegalensis (assembly GCA_963575145.1). NCBI lineage: Eukaryota > Metazoa > Chordata > Mammalia > Primates > Galagidae > Galago > Galago senegalensis. The sequence continues at coordinate 7,092 of CAUYTI010068636.1, read as the reverse complement.
AAAAAACTAGTAAAGTCCAAATGAAGTCTTGGAATTTAGTTAATAGTAATGCGCCAATGTTGGTTTCTTAGTTTTGACAAATGTACCAGGATAATTTAAGATGTTACTATTGGAGGAATTAAGTTTTCAGTATTATTTTGCAACTTTTCTGTGAATCTAAAATTATTTCAAAATAGCTACATAAAATAGAAGATAGAAACTAGGAAAGAATGAATCTACCTACTGTGGTAGGAAATGGTAATCTTGCCTCAGGGTGATGTGTGACTCACCTGTAACTCCTCCATCTGTTTTTTGGCTGTTTCGTTAAAAAGCTTCAGTTCATCTTTCAAAGTTTCTAACAGCAACTAAGAAGAAAGTACAATGTAGTAAGCAAATCATCATGTAAAATGAGAGTTGAACTGGATAATGGCTAATGACCCTTCCATTCACTCAGGCACTTGAGGAACATCTACTGCATGTGCTCGGCTTGGACTTCCTTTAGGAACTCAACACACACAACAGCCAGGTTATCCCACTACACCGCCCTCTGTGCTCCACAGACCTTAGATGCAAAATGGAGTAGCCTTGGAAGGGGTGCCTAATAGACTGTGAGGACTGAAAAGGTTCCACAACTAGTGTTCTATGATGCTAAGATGACAGACAATTGATCTTCCTGGGAAAGCGTTCATAGAAATTCCTGAAATTTTAAGCCCAATTATCTATCTACTTCAGGGAAGACACCAAAAAAGCAGCTGAGAATTCAAATTTAACAGGCTGGACCTTTGCATTATACAGTTCTCAGCAAAGGAGTAAGTGGAGAAATTTGGTAAAGTGTACAATGGAGGAACCAGAAAGTCCACTATAAAGGTTCACATTATCATGTGTTTTAAAGAAGTACATTTTCAATTCAGACTCACTCACATTTGTAAGCACAAAGGTACCTTCCAAGTAAAATCTATTATTCTGAGTGTACATCCCATTGCTCTCCTCTACCATCCTGGCTGACCAAAGGCCAGCCTTGGGGCTTGCTGAGCACAGGGCAGAGAGACATTCTGACATTTACACAACTCCATGGTCACTGGACCCTCACCCATGCACACCCCTACTCTTACCATAGAGTCCGTGTGATCAGTTGTGGCTTCTTGCTGTGATGCCAGGGTCTCACTGTCTAAAGCTGATGGATATAATAAAATCAGCCTTGCTTAAGGAACTACACAGCTTAAACTAAAGAAAACCCCTCATTGGACAAGTATAGGTATTTTCATGAGGAAAGCTTCTGTAAGTGTCTGATCCTGGACTTTTTTCCCCCAAGTTCTTACCTTCCCCCCCCACCCCAGATTCTCATATGCCTGCCTTCTAGAGCTGTATTTTATCTCCTTTCCTCTCTAGGTTTGGTTATAGACCAAAATTCACTCTACTTTCTCCTTAGCTAAGCAGCAAATTTGTCCACAGGAAATATATAGTTTGATTTAAAAAATTTTATTTACAATATGCAAAACTTGTGCATGTATGTGAGAGATAGGGTCTCACTATCACTCAGCCTGGAGTACAGTGGTATGATCATAGCTCACTGCAGCTTTGAACGTCTGAACTAGAACAATCCTCCTGCCTCAGTCTCCCAAGTAGCTAGGATTATGGGCAGCCTGGCTAATTTTTTGCCCAGGCTAGTCTTGAACTTCTGGCTTCAAGCAATCCTCTTGGATCAGCCTCTTGAGTTGGCAGGACTACAGGTGTAAGCCTCCATGCCTGGCTCCACAAAACTTTTTTTTTTTTTTTTTTTTGAGACAGCCTCAAGCTGTCCTCCTGGGTAGAGTGCCGTGGCATTACAGCTCACAGCAACCTCCAACTCCTGGGCTCAAATGAGTCTCTTGCCTCGGCCTCCCGAGTAGCTGGGACCATAGGCGCCCGCCACAACGCCCGGCTATTTTTTGGTTGCAGCCATCATTGTTGTTTGGCGGGTCCGGGCTGGGGATTCGAACCCGCCACTTTAGGTGTACGTGGCTGGCGCCTTAGCCGGTTGAGCTATAGGTGCCGAGCCAACTTTTTTTTTTTTTTACAACAAGGTCTTATGTTGTTCTGGCTAGAATGCAGTGGTGTCATAGTTCACTACAACCTCAAACTCTTGGGCTCAAGCTATCCTCCTAGCTTAGCCTCCGGAGTAGCTGGGACTATAGGTGTGTACCACCACACCCAGTTAATTTTTTTTTTTTTCTTTTTGCAGTTTTGGCTGGATCCAGGCTTGAACCTACCATCCGGGTATATGGAGCCAGTGCCCTACTTCTTGAGCCACAGGCACTGCCCCTTCTATTTTTCTGTAGAGACTGGGTCTCACTCTTGCTGAGGCTTGCCTCAAACTCCTGGCCTTAAGCAATCCTCCTGCCTCATTCTCCCAAAGTGCTAGGACTGATTACAGATGTGAGCCTCCATGCTCAGCCCACAAAATTATTTTTAAAAGCTTTAGGCCTTAAAAAATTATTTTTGATAATAGGACATGCATATTGTAAATTAAGATCAGGCAAAATATTTACAGTGACTATATTTAACTATTTTATTTATTTTTGTTTGTTTGTTTTAGAAGATGAGGTCTCACAATGCTGCCTACTCAATTTAGCAATCCTCTTACCTCAGCCTCCTGACTAGTTGGGACTACAGGCCTATGCCACCACATGTAGCATGACAATAGGTGACTATAAAGATTCCCCTAAACCAGTTGTTTATCAACCTTCCTAATGCTGCAGCCCTTTTTTTTTTTTTTTTTTTGAGACAGAGCCCCAAGCTGTCCCCCTGGGTAGAGTGCCATGGCATTACAGCTCACAGCAACCTCCAACTCCTGGGCTCAAGAGAGTCTCCTGCCTCCACCTCCCAAGTAGCTGGGACCACAGGCGCCCCCCACAACGCCCAGCTATTTTTTGGTTGCAGCCGTCATTGTTGTTTGGCAGGTCCGGGCTGGGGATTCAAACCCGCCACCTTAGGTGTATGTGGTTGGCACCTTAGCCAGTTGAGCTATAGGTGTGGAGCCGCTGCAGCCCTTTAATACAGTTCCCGTGGGTCATGACCCACGGGTTGAGAACTGCTGCCCTAAACCATGACCCGCTGGCTAACCAGAACCATTTAAAGCCAGTTCCTTCCCAAAGACTTGGGCCTCTTTCCTGGGCATTCTCTGGCTCCGCAACTCAGTCTGAGGCCTCTTACAGTCTTTGGCAATTCCTTCTTTGCTATAGACTCTGCTCTCCAGGGACAGAGTCAGGACAGGAGTTATATTTTAATCACTGTGATTCTGTGGATTAACCAGGTTTAGGAATAACTGAAAGAGTATTTTCTCAGTCTCTCTTCACACAGGAAAATTTCTAGTATGCTTTCTTTTTTAAAAAAACTTTTTTTTTTTTTTGCAGTTTTTGACTGGAGCTAGGTTTGAACCTGCCACCTCCAGCATATGGGGCCAGTGCCCTACTCCTTTGAGCCACAGGTACCGCCCTTTAAGAAAACTTTTTAACATTTTTAGGTTGGGTGCAGTGGCTCATGTCTGTAATACTAGCACTCTGGGAGCTTGAGGTGGGAGAATCCCCTGAGCCCAGGAGTTCAAGACCAGCCTGAACAACAGTAAGATTCTATCTTAACTAAAGACATGAAAAAAATTGGCCAGACATGGTGGCTTTAAGTCTCAGTTACTCAGGAGGTTACTCAGTTACTCAATGAGGCAGGAAGATCACTTGAGTTGAGGAATTTGAGGTTGCAGTGAGCTATGATGACACCCACTGCACTTTAGTTTGGGCAACAGCATCAGAGTCTGTCTAAAAAAACAAAACAGGCTGGTCGCCTGTGGCTCAAGCGGCTAAGGTGCCAGCCATATACACCTAAGGTGGCGGGTTCAAATCCCCAGCCCGGGCCCGCCAAACAACAATGATGGCTGCAACCAAAAAATGGCCAGGCGTTGTGGCAGGCGCCTGTGGTCCGAGCTACTTTGGAGGCGGAGGCAAGAGACTCACTTGAGTCCAGGAGTTGGAGGTTGCTGTGAGCTGTGATGCCATGGCTCTCTACCCAGGGGGACAGCTTGAGGCTCTGTCTCAAAAAAAAAAAAAAGAAAAAGAAAAGGTTCTGGTTTATTGGCAAGGTCATACTTGTTGGCACCAAATGGATGCCATAAAGTGTTCAGAGAAACACTTTACAAGTTAAGAAAGAGGTAAGCCTCTCTACAATCACCTGAAATTCCATTAGGCAAAAATCACTATTACAGAACAAAGAAAGACTTCCCCAAATCTTCAGGCCTTTGCTAAGTGACCTTTGTACTGACTGAGCTAGCTGATGCCACGCTGCCAAGGTCAATACAGGAAAAGCACATGTACTGATTCTCATGCAGGCAGCTGTGTGCTCTTACCTGGGATGAGGCCTTTGCTCTCCAAAATTGCCAGACAGTTGTCTTGAAACTTCTCCAACAGCTCTACCTTTTGGGTCAGGTCCTTTAGCTCTCCCTGTTGGAGTGCCACACAGACAAATCAGGGACTGTCCTACTCCCTAGGAGTAGTTTTTTCTTGCCTGTGCTCTTGGACAGCCCCAGCATAAGCTTGGCTCCTTCTCTTTCTGCCCTCGGGCATTACAAGCTTGTTCACCACCCAAGGGCCATCCCTAAGGATTCTACATGTATGGCCCAGCGGCAGCTGATGATAGAGGTCTGGTGCTTCTCCTACCTGAGTTTCAGTCAACTTCTGGTGCAACTGCTTATTGATGGCCTCTAATACCTCATTCTTATCCTTGAGCTCTTCCTCTGATTTTTGCTTACATGGTGGTTTGAAGCTGTAATGATAGTTGTATTCATGGAGAGGTAAAGGGGTTAAGGAGTGGGCTATGGAGATACACAAACAAGTTTGAATCCTGGTTTTGTTATATAGTTGTATATGACCTTTGGTGAGTTGACCTCCCTGAGGCTCTATTTCCTTAATATTATGAAGAATAAAAAATACATGTACAATTCTTAGGCTCAGCTGCTGATACACGGTAAACATTTAATAAACAGCCTTTATCAATATTAACAAACAGCATCATCAATATTAAACCTTTTTGAAGTTCTTAGTCTTTCTTGCTAGTGTTTTTTCTTTTATTTTAGCCACAAGTGGCAATCTTTTTTTTTTTTTTTAATGTGATAAGGTATCAAAACAATTGCTAGTATTTTGCCTTCAAAACTTTTAAGATATGCCCTAATGATAGATATGGAACTAGAACCTATTTGTACGGACTTTTCAGATTATTTCTGTTGTCAAGACTGCAAAACTTCCAAGCTAGCCTTAAATAGAGGTGGATCCTTCTCTAGAATACTACCGCAACTAGAATACCCACCTTAAGATCACTAACCACTGCAGTCCCTCCTATCCAGAAGGCTTCATACTCCTGTTAATGGGTCCTAGGTGGGTTTGATTTCCTATCAGCAGTGGTCCTGGTGTGGAGCCCAAAAGCTCTTTGAGACTCAGGATAGTAATGCCACTGATTCTTGCCCTGATAATGGTTCAAAAACCTAGCTGTGTCTCATGCCTGAAAATTCCACTCAGGTTCCTGGGATTCCACCCGAGTGGAATTTAACATTAAACAAGTCCCATGAGTCATACTGATGCACAACCAGGATTGAGACCTACTACCTTAAAACAGCAGCCAAGTTCATATACCCCAATGCTCACCCCTTTTTGGCATTCCTTCTGTTGGCAGTGTCTGCAACCTTCATCTGCCTAGAGAAGCAAAACCAAATAAATTAATCAGAGGATAATAGTATTGTTATGTGTGTCATGAACAGGCTAATAAAGCCCTTGAATTTCTGAGAAAAGAACCAGAGATTATATACAAGGCAAACAGCACGGTCTTGAGAGCTCTGAGGATCCATGCATTTTTGTTTCAGCACAGACGACTGAAAAAGGTTTTAATAGGGAAGTGGTACTCTTCCTGACCACTTCAACAATCTGACAGAGATGGTGTGGCTATATCATGTCAATCTCACCCACCTGGGAAATGAATGCTGGGTGGGGACACACATACACACAGGGCTACAATGTGCATGGACCAACAACCTAGGCTTACAACTAGCCCCCACTCCCCCTAACTGCCACTTAGGGCTGGTGTTTCTCTACAGTACTGCCTATTTGTACGTTTAGAGCAAGTGGTAAGAGAAGAAAGATGTGGTGCTCATAGCTCAGTGGGTAGGGTGCAGGCTACATACACCGAGGCTGGCGGGTTCAAAACTGGCCCAGGCCAGCGAAAACAACAACTGCAACAACAAAAAAACAAATAGCCAGTGTTGTGGTGGGCGCCTATAATCCTAGCTACTTGGGAGGCTGAGGCAAGAGAATCGCTTAAGCCCAAGAGTTTGAGGTTGCTGTGAGCTGTGACGCCACAACATTCTACCCAGGGCGACAGCTTGAGATTCTGTCTCAAAAAAAAGGAGAGAGAGAAGAAAAAACTACTTTTATCCTAATACTTACTGTGTCTCTTCAGAACACATCAATATAGAGCAGTGGTTCTCAACCTTCCTAATGCCGCAGCCCTTTAATACAGTTCCTGTGGGTCAAGACCCACAGGCTGAGAACCGCTCATATAGAGGGTGCTGACAAAGAGCTCAGCTATTCTGTGCTACTCAGGGACACTAATCATAGGCTAGTCATTTGAGAACCTTGTGCTCCCTAAAACCTGATTTTCTTAGTACTGGGATGTTCAAACTGGATACCAATAATCTGTTCTCACCTATTCTCTCGTCTTGATTTGGTGCTTTTTGCAACATCATTCTCTAGCCCTCCTGAATGAAGATGTTTGGAAACAAGGACTTCTTTGGACCTTACAGGTAATAGACTCTTCTTAGAAGTGCCTTGAGTTTGTGTGTCTGCAAAGAAAAATAAGAGGGTACAATCTCAAGCATCAGAATCCAACAGTTACAATGCTGTAATAAAACAAGAGTTCCATTAGAAGTTGTGATAAGCCTTTATTCATTCTGGCCAATCTTTTTTTTTTTTTTTTTTTGAGACAGAGCCTCAAGCTGTCCCCCTGGGTAGAGTGCCATGGCATCACAGCTCACAGCAACCTCCAACTCCTGGGCTCAAGCGAGTCTCCTGCCTCCGCCTCCCAAGTAGCTGGGACCAC
>CAUYTI010068633.1:0-65548 GCA_963575145.1 Galago senegalensis | reverse complement strand
CCCATAGCACAGTGGTTACAGCACCAGCCACATACACCAAGGCTGGTGGGTTTGAACCCAGCCTGGACCAGCTAAACAACAATGACAACGGCAACAAAAAATAGCTGGCCCTGTGGTGGGTGCCTGTAGTCCCAGCTACTCGGGAGGTTGAGACAAAAGAATCACTTAAGCCCAAGAGTTTGAGGTTGCTGTGAGCTATGATGCTAGGGATTCGACTGAGGGCAACACAATGAGACTCTGCCTCAAAAAAATAATAATAATAATCATTCCTATACTTGGATGGCTATCGAAACAATGTTCTTAGCAAAATGTGTCAAGTATAAGATATAGCAAAAAATATTTTCTACAATCCCTGTGATACAGTATTAAGGTATATTATATCTTAATTTTCAGAGTAGTCTTTGTCCATTGAAACATGCTATAAACAGTGTCTCCTAGTACTTTGGTTTATCAATGCAAGACTGAATAAAAGCCAACAAGGACACTAAGAAAGGCAAAATTAAGGGGTGAGCAGAAACTGTGAATTTGTGGACCAACTAGAATTTTGCTGACTCAAATCATTTGGAAAACTGATTTGCAAGCTGCGGGAAACTGCTATAGGAAGGAATCATAGTCAGTCTAACCCCATATGGTTAACTACAACACAAACATCATCTCTGGGGGAAGAAAGTAAATTGTTCTCCTTTTATAATTTTATTCTATTGGGTTTTATGAGATGTTCATAAATGGATAGTCAAACTTCTGAACGACCACGTAATTCCCCATCTTTGCATGGCAGGAAGAAGAAGATATATGTAAATATGCAGAAGCTGTTCGATGTAATGGTTGCATGGATACCAAGCAGATGGGTAGATGAACATGAAACTATTCTTTACAAACATAGAGAATCCCTGTCAATCCCAGCCACGTCCATCACTCTCTACAAGTACAGCCCTGCCTTATCCAAGAATGACAGTGGATCAGAGAAAGAAAGCTATTTGCTCTATAGAGTCTAATACTTAAATAATAAAAGAGCTGTCAATTATATAAACTTTGGATTATAAATTCCTGGAGATAATTCTGGATCCTGAAGATTTGGGGATAATGTATTTAAGTGGTCCATTTAATAATCCCTACTTACTGGCAAGCTACTTAACTCAAAATTTCCATTTTCTTATCTCTAAAAGAGGGGGTGATATTAACACTACCTCCTAGGATTTTTATGAAGGTGAACTGAAATAATGTTTGCAAAACTTCTTTCACAGTATCATCACATAATAAATGTCAATAATTATAAAAATAATGATGAGTACTTGTATTATGAGTATTGTCTCATCACTACTTGCTCTTCCTGAGTGTAAAAATTCCATTCCTTGGCTTGGTGCCTATAGCTCAACTGGCTAAGGTGCCAGCCACATACACCTAAGGTGGCAGGTTCGAATCCCCAGCCTGGCCCGCCAAACAACAATGACGGCTGCAACCAAAAAATAGCCGGGCGTTGTGGCGGATGCCTGTGGTCCCAGCTACTTGGGAGGCGAAGGCAGGAGACTGGCTAGACCCCAGGAGTTGGAGGTTGCTATGAGCTGTAATGCCACGGCACTCTACCCAGGGGGACAGCTTGCGGCTCTGTATAAAAAAAAAAAAAAAAAAAAATTCCATTCCTATTTTCCCCCTTCTGTTCCAGTCTGTTATCAAATATTGTGTACTCTTCATTGCTCTTTGCTTTTCAATCAATAAAAATGTATTTTCCTCCCAGGAACTCTCACTGCTGCCTATTAAGCCTAGAGGAAGAAAACTCAGATGTCAAAAGAGCCAGAGCATCTGAAGCTCTTTTCTGCAGCAACTACTCTTTCGCTCTTTCCTCCTTCCAATCAGAGTTGCAGTGGCTTCAAATGTTCTTTGGACATCACTTTTTCAAAAATATTATTTTCATTTCTTTAACCAATTAAGACTTAGTGATATCTGATTACATAATATTGCACACGACTCTAATTTAAGATAATTTAGAGTTCAAATGATTGACTGAAATAAACTCTCATCCGTCACTTGCTCCCAGCTCCAACCCGGGTTCCATGCAGAATTCTCTCCAACAGAACTTCTGGCAGATGGTTCTCCAGCTTTGGCATGAATGCTCTTCTGCCTTCTGAAGCAGGCCGTTTCCCTTTTAGTCAGTGATAATTGATGTAGACTTATTTTTTAAGCTAATACAAATCTAACTCCTTCTCAATAGTCGTCTTTCTACCTTCTAGAGTGTGTGTATTTGTGTGTTAGAGAGAGACAGAGAGAGACAGATGGAGAGACAGAGAGAGAGAACCTCCCTCAAGCAGGAGGGACCATGCTCTGATCCTCCTCTTACATTCGTGAAATAATTCCCCAGCATTCTACTGCCTATCACCCTTCTGCTAAATGCCCTTTTACTTTGGATATTGTTTTTATGCATAGCATCTAAGATTTCAAGCAATATTCTACCTATAACTCAACCAGTATAGTCATACTCCTCTGAGGAAATACTAAAATGGCTTACAGAGCTAAGTCATTTTGTTAATAAACATTAACAAGCCACAGGGATCACAAACATGAACTGCTTCAAATCAGGTGAACCTCACTCACCCTGTAATTATACAACTGAATTTTTAGTATGGCTGGCCACCAAGATGTCCACTTATGTGCTCACAAAACAACTAACAATTTTTATATAACTAGACCTTCGTAATTTTCTTGCCCCAGGCATACAACAGCTTTCTAATTATTTAACCTTCTTCTAACCCTTACTCCATGTTACTGTCAAAGTTATCATTCTAAAGTACAAGTCTGATGATGTAATTTTCCCAGTTAAAATTCTCCTTTTTCTCCTCATCACTTGAACCTGTAAAAGTTTTACTGACAGGCTCCAGAAGATGGTCTCTGAACACCTTCAGGACATACATGTAGAATGCTATTTAGAAGGAAAATTTCATAGCTTTCAACAGATTTAGAACTGTGGATTTATAAAATAAAATATGAAGACTTTATGGGTGCAACAACAGAAAAGAGGTTGGGATCCTGGTGGGGGGGGGAGGGAGACAGGGAAGGGGCTTCCAGCAGACACTGACCAAAAAGTAGAGCCTGTACAGTTGACCACCTCCCTACAAAGACCTCTTCCTGAAGTTGACTTAATTTTTGTAGACTGGACATGCACCGTGTCAATACAGTAGGCCTAGTTCCTTATACTGAGCGCCTCCCTATGTTACCAGTTTGTTATGGTCCTTGGGTAGTGAACTCACTTTGTATTCACCACCCAAGGGACTGTAACAAACTAGTCAACATATGGAATATTTACACTGGATTCTTCCTGACATCAAATATATTTGTCCCAAAATCTGCTGTGTCTTGATCATTTGCACCACTTCTCCTTTTGTCTAAGTTCCAAACCATACTACCTATTTTAGTCATTCCTTGGCACTATAACAGAATACTAAAGACTAGGTGGTTTAGAGACTAACCATTTATTCCTCACAATCCTAAAGGCTGAGAAGTCCAAGATCAAGGTGCTAGCACATCCACTGTCTGGTAGGGGGACCCTTCCAGGTTTACAGGTGGCTACCTGCTTGTCATAGCTTCACGTAGCTGGGGAAAAGCAGGGGGAAGCAAGCTGTCTCTTCTCATAAGGGCACTAATTCCATCATGAGGGCTCCATCCTCATGACCTAATTGCTTACATAAGGCCTCATCTCCAAATACCACAACATTGGAGATTATGGTTTCAGTGTACGAATTTGAGGTGGGGGGACACAAACATACCTTTCCAGCATCATGCCTTCCTGCTCCTTCACGCAGTGAACGTGAAAATTTTTGTCCTTTCAGAGTTCTTCCAGAAACCAGCTCTTCTGTGAGTCACAGTACAGCGTGTAGTTATCTGACAATGAATGAGTTTTGGAGCCAAACAGACTTCAGTTCCCTGCTCTACCAGTTCCAAACTTTGGAGACTTGGGCACATTATTTTGTCTCTGAGTTCCTTCATCTTAAAAATGGAGAAAATATTGGGTGGTGCCTGTGGCTCAGTGGGTAGGGGGCTGGCCCCATATACCAAGAGTGGCGAGGTCAAACCTGGCCCCAGCCAAATTGCAAGAAAAAAATAGCCAGGCATTCTGGCGGGCACCTGTAGTCACAGCTCCTCAGGAGGCTGAGGCAAGAGAATTGCCTAAGCCCAGGAGTTGGAGGTTGCTATAAGCTGTGACGCCACAGCTCTCCACAGAGAGTAAAGTGAGACTATGTTTCTACAGAAAAAAAAAAGAGGAGAAAACCTAATACGGCATAGGGCTGTCACAAAGATTAAATAATATAAAAGGACATTTGCTTTCTGATTACCCAGGATATTCTGAACACCCATACTAGAGAGTGTCCAGTCTTATGAATCCTGTGTACTCAAGGCAAAGAAAAAAAAATGGACCTCTCCAGCCTCATTACAGCTGGCACAGGCATATAACCTGAACTCTGCCAACCACATTCAATCATCCACCCCAAACTTCAATCCTGAAGAGGTAGCCTGAAGGAGGAGATGTCTTGTGACTATCATTTTGTTGATGATGCCATTGCAGACACATCATGTTTGGGGGTCTCAGTGGCAGCAAACTCAAGTCCTGATGCAGCAGAGGCAGCCCCGCATGGTGATGGCTCTCCTTTTCACAGAGCCGGTTCCACAGCAAGGTTTTAGGTATTGTTTCTGGAAACTCAATCTCCAGGCTTGCTCTTCAGATCAACAACTATACAACATCTTTTTATTTTATTTCTTAATCTTTTTTTTTTTTTGAGGCAGAGTCTCAAGTTCTTCCTCCCTGTAGAGTGATATAATGTCTTAGCTCACAGCAACCTCGAACTCTTGGGCTCAAGTGATTCTCTTGCCTCAGCCTCCAGAATAGCTGGGACTGTAGGCTCTGGCCACAATGCTGGGCTATTTTTTAGAGACAAGGTCTCACTCTTGCTCAGGCTGGTCTCAAACTCATGAGCTCAAGCCATCCACCCAGCTTGGCCTCCCAGAGTGCTGGGATTACAGGTGTAAGCTACTGTGCCCTGTTTAAGGACATCTTTTTAATAAAATTCCTGTTCTACATAATTAGCCAGAGTCAGCCTCTATTGCCTGCGACTATGACTCCTGACCGATGTAATAAAATAAAGCACTTAGGATGGTACCTGAAGAAAGCAGCCATAAAAAGTTCTCTCCTGGGTGACACTGGCAGAAGGACAGTCCTTGGTCAGTATTCCAGATCTCCAATGAATGTTTGCACTCCTGCTTGTTCATGTCTGGAATGGGCCTCTTTTTTTTTTTTTTGGCAGTTTTTGGCCAGGGCTGGGTTTAAACCTGCCACCTCCGGCATATGGGGCCAGTGCCCTACTCCTTTGAGCCACAGGTGCCGGCCAAGGGAATGAGCCTCTTTGAAGGCAGAAACTCTATCGATTCACTTTGCATCTTCAGCACCCAGCAGAAGACCTGGACAGACCTGGACAGTATGAATGTTCATTAAACGTCACTGCGCTGCTTGGCCAACTGTCAAGCCACCTAACTGTATTCAGCTCAGTCCACAGTCCATTATTTTATGCAATAAAACATCATGAGAAATTTTATCAAAAATCAGGCTGAAATAAGATTGCTAGGATTACGGCGTTTCTACTAACCCACTAGCATATGCCAAACCAAAATGAGGTCTGTTTGGCAAGACAGACTTTAAACACACACACACATATACAAACACATTTTTTTCTCTACATAAAAACAATACGTCCTTCTCATCAAAAGCTTAAAAGATTCAGGAAACTAAAATTAGTCCTACTCTTACTACCCAGATACACCTTTTTTCATTTTTTTGTATTCCCTTTCTATCTTTCTTCCAGATATACTGTATTTTATATAACTGAGATCATAAAATTGTATTTTCAACTTTGCATTCTGTATTTTACTTCATTTTTTATAGTTTTCTCAGACCTCTGAGTGAGTATTCTCTGCAGATATCATAATGTGTCCTTGTATTAATCACAATAGCGTGCTTAATTAAATGATTTTCAAACTGCACTCTCAAAGCCATAGTGTTCATCAGAGTTGTCTCTGTAAGTCCACTGCCAAGAGCCAAGAAGGAGCTGGGGGTCTGGACATACTACTGGTATTGCCACCCTCAGAACACATCTGTCTTAAGTATTACGGTTGTAAGTAAGATTCTGTTTGATTGGAAAGACTTCTGTTGAATTTTCTCAAAAGATTGAAAATCTAGCCAGGCATTGTGGTGGGCGCCTGTAATCCCAGATACTCAGGAGGCTGAGGCAAGAGAATTGCTTAAGCCCAGGAGCTGGAGTTGCTGTGAGCTGTGTGATGCCATGGCACTCTACCAAGGGCAGCAAAAAAAGACTCTGTCTCCACAAAAAAAAAAAAAAAAAAAGATTGAAAATCACTAATTTAACATTCCTATATTTTTTGACATTTAGGTTATGTCTAGGGTTTTTAAATAATACAAAAAAATTCTAAGATCAACTTATTTATTTTATTTATCTGCAGTTTTGAAAATTTCCTTAAATTAGAATCCTAAAATTGGAATTAATGGATCCAAAAGGTAAATCTTTTTTTTGGCCGGGGCTGGGCTTTAACCCACCACCTCAGGCATATGGGGCCAGCACCCTACTCCTTTGAGCCACAGGTGCCACCAACCAAAAAGGGACATCCTAAGGTGTATAATATATATTTATAATTTCCTTTCCAGACAGTCAGACTGATTCGAGCTCCTGCCAACCCTGAGACAACACCAAACTCTACCACTATCATGACCTTTTAAATCTTAAGAAAAGTCTCTCCTATTAGTTCTTTTTTGTAGTTTTTTTTAACAAAATTGCTTTTGAATACTCTTAATGAATTTTCAACTATTTTTTTCTGCATAGAAAAATAGTCATGGAGATTTTCATTCAAATAACATTAAAACACTAAATAGACTATAATTGACATCTTTTAAACGTTAAGTGTTCCCATTTGATGACTTGGCATGTTTTTCCAAATATTCAAGTCATCTTTTTGTCACTTAATTAATATTTTGTTGTTTTACTTTTCAAGGTTCTAATTCATTTCTTTCCGTTATGGTTATCAGCTGTTCACGCCTGGTATATTTAAACCTACTGGTTTTTATATATTTATTTTTATACCATAAATATTATAAATCTTATTTGCTGAAACTTATTTATGAACCTTAGTTTATTAATATTATGGGGCACGCATTGCTGTCAGACATGTCTTCTAAATCTCATCACTATATTCTTGTTCATTACTACATTTTTTTCCCACAAATGTGTAAACCATGTATTTTGGGGGGGTTTTTTGGTTTTTATTTTTGTTTGAGATAGAGTCTCACTATGCCACCCCCTGTAGAGTGCTGTGTTGTCATAGCTCACAGCAACCTCAAACTCTTCAGCGCAAGTGATTCTCTTGTCTTAGCCACCCTAGTAGCTGGGACAACAGGCACCTGGCTATTTTTAGAGACGGGGTTTTGCTCTTGCTCAGGCTGGTCTCAAACCTGTGTGCTCAGGGCAATCCACCCTTCTTGGCCTCCCAGAGTGCTAGGATTACAGGCACGAGCCACCATGCCTGGCCCAAACCATGGGTTTTTCAAAGATGTCCTGAAATTTTCTACCACATCAAGCTCTAATTTCCTCTGGCTTCTAGGCCAGGCCCTTTGCATCTTTGCTTTTGCCTGCCCTTCCGAGTCCATGCCATTTTATTCTAAATATCCTCTGCTCCACCTATTCAGACAGACACTGTAATTGTTTCATAACTGGATTATGCATTTTTGCCTGCCCACAAAGCTCATTTCTATTTGATTACTGGGGAATTCCTATTCATTATGTAAAGACTAACTCAAATGTCACTTCCTGTCTACAGCTATCCCTGACCACATACTCAGACAGAATTAATTTCTCTCTCATCTGTATTCTTACAGTAATATCTATGTGCCCCATTATATGACAGGCCACACCACGTTACATTTGTTTTTTCATGTCTCTGTCTTCCCTCAAGAAGCTGTGGCCTCCCTGAAAGCAGGATTAATACCTGGCTACAAGCAGTGGCTCATACCTGTAACCCCAGCACTTGGGGTGGCTGAGGCTGGAGGATCCATTTCTTGAAGCAAGGAGTTCTCGGAATACAGCAAAATCATGCCTCTACAAAAACCTAAAAATTAAAATTATACAATTAGCCAAGTGTGGTGGTACATGCCTATAGTCCTAGCTACTCCGGAGGCTAAGCCAGAAGGACCACCTCAGCCAGGGAGCTGGAGACTACAGGGAGCTGTGATGGCACCACTGCACTCCACTTTTGGTGAATAGAACAAAACAATACCTCTAAAAAATAAAATAAAGTAAAATAAAATAAAAACTTATTCATCTTTATATCCTCAGTAGTCAATATATTTCTTCAAATAAATAAATGGGGATTATTAGTCATTTAATTTACTATTTTGCGATTTAAATAAAAACTAGTGATTTTTGTTTCTGGGACATACTCTTTTTCCTCCTTGGAATTGTGGCACTCTCCCATCCCTGCTCAGTTGAGGCATCTGACATTCTCTATGATTTCTAAAAGATTATCACTCATAGTTCTGAGATCTCTTCCCACGTCTTTGCATTGGTCTATCAAATAAAGTGTATGAAGCTAGAATTTAAATTATCAGAGATTAGAACTCTGTAACTCTATGTCTCCTAATCATCTCCTGCCCCATCTTTGGCTCAAATTTCTTATTTATGATGTTGAATTTTCCATTTTTAATAGAAAGACCATCTTACTTGCTGTAAAATAAAAAGAAAACTATAATTAAGATCAAGTAATTCAAGTAATTATTCAGTATATATATTTTTCTTTTTTGTAGCTTTTTGGCCGGGGCTGGGTTTGAACCCACCACCTCCGGCACATGAGGCTGGTGCCCTACTCACCACCCAATATATACTTTTTAAAAGTATAATTCATGACAATTACAGTCTAGTTGGGCCAATCAATGTAAATACCAAAGTAAAGCTAAAGGCATGGATCTGGTGCCACAGAGAAAGATTTCCAGCTGGGAAAAAATAAGGAAGACTTCTTGGAGGAGATTAGTTTTAGCTTTATATGTTAAGGAAAGGTAGGAGCAAGACTATTCCGGGCAAAAAAGAAAGTTGAGACTTTCTTGGCTATAATTTAAAAATACAAAAGAATTTTTGTTAATAGAATTTGGGGGCTTGGTACCCATTGCACAGTGGTTAGGGCGCCAGCCACATACATCAAGGCTGGTTGGTTTGAAACCAGCCAGGGCCAGCTAAACAACAATGACAACTGCAACAAAAAATAGCCAGGCATTGTGGCAGGTGCCTGTGGTCCCAGCTACTTGGGAGGATGAGGCAAGAGAATCATTTAAGCCCAAGAGTTGGAGGTTGCTGTGTGAGCTGTGACACCATGGCATTCTACCAAGGGTGACATAACAAGACTCTGTCTCAAAAAAAAAATGGAATTTTTGTCAGTTAATTAGATGGTGGGCAAATAGCATTTCAGGAAAAATCAGATATTAGTCCAATATTTTCTTTATCAGTAAATAATATCACCAGCAACCCAGACAACCATCCCCAAAGTTGGTGCTTGACCCTCCCTTTCTGTCATCCCCAGCCTGCAGTCACTCACCAAGGCCTGCTCCACATAAATGTCTCTCAAATCGGCCCATTGGTGATGATGCCCACCCAAACCCACCTCTTCCTCCTGCACTGTTGACACTGCCCCCTAGCCAACCTCCCCATCTCCACTCTTGCTGCCTGCAAACTGTAACCGGGTGCCAGAACCAGGAGCGAGAGCCAAACCCTCCTGTGGGTTTAAGTTAAGAATCCCAGGAAGATGGGGTTGTGCC
The DNA here is from genome assembly GCA_963575145.1 of Galago senegalensis. Taxonomy (NCBI): domain Eukaryota; kingdom Metazoa; phylum Chordata; class Mammalia; order Primates; family Galagidae; genus Galago; species Galago senegalensis. Next base: position 55,695 of record CAUYTI010068633.1, on the reverse strand, counting down.
TGTGGCTCATGGAGTAGGGCACTGGCCCCATATGCTGGAGGTGGTGGGTTCAAATCCAGTCCCAGCCAAAAAAAAAAAAAAAGAATCCCAGGAAGATAAGGAGATCATTCTCAGAGTTTTTACACCTTCCCCCAAAGGTTATTAGTTTTAGTTATACATCATCTAGCCCTCTAGTCTCTAGCTGGAGAACTTTTTGTCACATATCTAATCCATACATGTCCATCTGGTGTGTTTTCTCCAACCCAAGGTCATGATGGCCTTCACTGTGTTGGACACAGGGAAGGACCAGCTGACTATCCAATAATTAGTTAGGTCATTAAGTAACTTTTACAGCTAAGGTGGCAGGAGTTGAGGCTGTTTCTCCTCTATAAAACCACTTCCCACACTACAGCAGAGCTGTCTGTCACAAAATCATTTAAAACCTTTCAGTGACTGCATTAAGGTACACAGCTATGATTTAATAAAAAATAAATAAAAAATAAAACCTTTCAGTGGTTTTCCATTGTCTTTAAATACAGGGGCTATTGTATTTTCTTCTTTCTTATGACTCTTTGCTTTGTTTACTTTTGATAAGTAAACATAATTTTTAAAATATCCAAATTGTTTGTGGTGGTTGTCTGTAATCCCACCTACTCAGGAGGGTGGCCAGGGGATCACTCGAGCCCAAGAGTTTGTGGTTGCTGTATGCTAGGCTGCCTGGGGCAACAGAGTCAGACTCTGTCTATAAATAAATAAAACAAACAAATTGTTTGGAAGTCAGTGAGTAATGCTGGTAATAGTCCATGATTTTAAAAGTCAAGGAATCTGTATTTGTGTCAAACTTCTGTCACCTAAAATGTGTGGCCTCAGCAAGTCACATAGCCTTCCTGTTCCTCTTCATTGTCATCAGTAAAATGGGGTAGCAATAATTCCTATATGACATACTGTTACAGAAATTAAATGAGAAAAACATATGTGGAAAAAACGTGCAGTAAACTATACATTTTTTTTTTGAGACAGAGTCTCACTATGTCACCCTTGGTAGAGTGCTGTGGCATCACAGCTCACAGCAACCTCAAACTGTTGGGCTTAATCAAATCTCTTGTCTCAGCCTCCCAAGTAGCTGGGATTACAGGCGCCCACCACAACGCCCGGCTATTTTTTTGGTTGCAATTGTCATTGTTGTCATTGTTTAGCAGACCCAGGCCGGGTTCATGAGGCTGGCACTGTAGCCACTGTGGTACAGGCCCTGAGCCCCATTTTGCAAATATTAATAATAATATTCTCACCTAATAAAAACCATACACCATCAGGTAAACAAATACAGCATTACTCAGGACATTAAAGAGTCAGCATGAGCTAATACTTGGAACCAGCCTGAGTACAGAAAATAATTTTTTTTAATGAATCACATTTAATATACAGGAGATAAAGCTGTTCAGGGCACTGAAAAATTGAGGGAAATGGTAAACAATTAAGAAGTGAGTAGCATGAAAGGTTAGTCATTTACTTCTCAAGAACCTGCTCGTGTACTATATTTCGGTTCTTCATGTTTTCTATTTTATGACTTTGCACATTATAGCACAATGCTACTGATATTTTGGAATCACTGGTAAAGTTTTAGTATTGTCAACCCTGTTAGCAGATGATTGTGATTGCATTCCTGGGATTGAGTAGTACCTAAAGACAGGAGGGGTTTGTTTTTCCTCTAAAGGACTAATCCCTAATTTAATAATGAAATCCGGTGAGGCAAAATTAGGGTTTATTTAATAGAAATTAGTTTTATGGCTTAAAAAGAAAACAGAAATGCATTTACTTCACCCAACGAGAGACGTGTACTTGGAAAACCTTTTCTCCGTGTGACGTGAATACCAAGCAGATTGAATTGATGAAGCAGCATTTAGCTAACTGGGCTACTTTTCCTCTTTTATATTCTCTCTGCCTTTAATTCAGGTAACAGTGGGAAGCTGGAACTTGGCCATTTTCCTCCACCAGCCGCTAGTGCAGAAGCCGCCGTCACCTGCGGGGAAGGAGTCCTCTGCTGCCATCTAGCGGCTGTCGCGAAGGCCTCGCCGGGTTCCGTCAGAGGAGCTGGTTTATATTTAGTCCCAAGTGTGGGATGGAGGGAAACGGAGGTGGGGGGCGGCGAAAAGCTAAAACTTTTTGAGACCATTTTTTTTTAAACTATTGCATTAATTAGTAAGAGAGGCTGAGTCACAGACAACATATTACGGGCTTCTGAGCTAGAGGTTTCATTTGCCTTTTTATAGGAGACGCTTGAATATTTTATAAAGGACCCCATGAAATTGCAGGTTGGTAAGACTGATGCCGGAAGTTGAGGTTGGCAGAATTTTATTTCTTAAATGACTCCCCATAAACATTTAAAAATGTCCTGGCATTCATAGAGTTGAGTTGCCCAATCCAGAAGTGGAAGTCACCGGGACATACTGTTTTCCTGCTGGGTCCACCATTCATTGACCAGAACACGGTGCGCAAACACAATTAAGCTCTAAAAATGCAGGTTCTAACTCCCAGAAGTCTCCCAAATCCAGCCCCTTCCTCCATTACCATAGACATAAACACGAATCACAATCATCATTTACCCTCCTCATTTATCTCCCCACAGCCTATTTTCATCCCGCAACCAAAATACTCTTTGTTAAAAAATAATTCTGTAACAGTCCTGCTTAATGCCCTTCAGTGATGTGATTCTCTCATGACTTTAAAATAAATTCCAGACATTTTAACGTGCCCTAAAAATCCTTACGCCATCTGACCTCTGCCAAGCTCCCCAGACTGATCTCCTGCCAGTCTCCACCCATCCCTGCATCGATGACGCCAGTCTCAGCGGCGTCTTATCATCTCAGCCTTTGAACATCCTCTTTCCTGGGCCTATTCTGTTCCCCCCTCGCACCTCGCACTCCCAAATCATTTGTGTACTTTGCTATTTAATATCTATGTCTAAACCTAAATTTAAAATTCTGTGAAGTCTCTGTCACTCACTTCTATATTCAGGCCAAAGTAGGAAGCTACTAAAAATTTGCTGAATGAAGTAAAAAATTAATTATTGCCCCCTGTGATTTGGGGGTTATTTTAAACATGCTCCCTCCTTAAATGATTAGCTCCTCAGAGGCAAGCAGTCATCAAATTTTAACAAGACCTGCTGTTGGAGACAGAGATGACTCAGACCTGACTTTACAACATGATGGAGACACAGCATGTAAACAAATAAGTACAAAATTTTAAAGTGTCTAATACATGAGTGCATTTCTTTGGAAACACAGAGGGGATTTTTTTCAGCACGGTTGAATCTAGGTCAGGAAGGCCTCAGACTGCTGCCCGCGGGCCACATGCAGCCCACCTAGGACATTTATCTGGCCTGCCAGGTGTTTTTGCCACCACTGCCTGTCCTGCTTAGCAGCCAACTCATCCCGGAGCCCGCAGTCCAGCCCTCCTATGGTCTAAGGGACAGTGTACTGGCCCCCCTGTTTAAAAAGTTTGAGGACCTCTGATCTAGGTTGACATGTCAGAGAAGATGAAAGTCAAGGTGAAGTTCCTAAAGGACAAGGAAGAGTCCACAAGTAGCAAATGAGCAAAGGATGATCAAGGGAGTGAGGTCAGCAACAGGAGAAAGAAGGCGATAGTTTTACTGTAGGGAAAGGATGGGGTTGTTATCAGTCTCTCCACAGGAGCCGCCATCACTGTTCATTAAAATGCATTCAACAGACATTTCATTAACACTTGTGATTTGACTTTTGGAGAATGGAGAGAAATGTAGAAATAACGTGCATGGTAATTCAGTAAAGTCAAGATAAGAAACCAAATAGAATGAGCTTCCTTCCATCTTTAATATTTGACAACATTGGAACAATTACACTTGATACTGGGTCACGGAAAGGCCAATGAAAACATCATTTCTGCGGCTACCCCCCCCCAATCAAACCAGCTTACATTTGAAATCTCTCTGAAGGAGGGTTCTGAACTCCAGCTAGAGGTTTATTCATGAAATTAAACCTAATTCCTCCTCCCCACACACACGATGAGCTCCAATCTCTAGAAATGTCCTCATGTTGAGACTCCTGTTTCTTCCTAGTTTTCCGAATATCTGGCCTGAGCAGATGAGAGGGGGACATTCTCTTCACTGTCTGAGACACTTCTCAACCAATCTTCAGTCTTTGGAAGTCAAGCCATGCCTTCACAACCCTTTCTCGACCAATCTTCAGTCTTTGGAAGTCAAGCCGTGCCTTCACAACCCTTTCTCGACCAATCTTCAGTCTTTGGAAGTCAAGCCGTGCCTTCACAACCCTTTCTCGACCAATCTTCAGTCTTTGAAAGTCAAGCCGTGCCTTCACAACCCTTTCTCGACCAATCTTCAGTCTTTGGAAGTCAAGCCGTGCCTTTACAACCCTTTCTCTTGCTCCTGGCTGGGCGACATTTTATCCAAGAATAATGAACATCAGATTTCTTTATTCATGACTATTTTTTTCAGTTCAAAACCTAAGTATAGATGTTATCAGTTAATTAGCACTTAAGAAATTCTGTCTTCACCTTAAATCATTTTGGCTTAGAATTAAGTTCTCAGTGGCCAATCCTCAATGTTCCCTCAATTTTTGGAGAATTAGAAATGTTAACAAAGGAAGTAAAGTTGTTCCCATTTCAAGAAGAGAAATGTTCGGTACTACACAGGCATTCTTAATCATCGAAATAAGATACAAGGAAAATCATTGAATTGGTGCTTATGGAAAAAAACATGAGAGGAAGAGACCATATTTATGCAAAGCTTCTCTCTCTAAAATAGCACATTTAGTTTTTAAGAGGAGACAAGGGTCATGAGCAAATTACAAAGGTTTGATGTTTTGCTTGTGTAATGATTTTAAGTAAACAGAAAATAATTGAAAGTCATAATAACAGGTACTTTAATTTACATAAAGAACTACTGTTTCCATATTTAGAATTCATCCTTATGTGTGGGTTGATTCTTTCTTCATATCCCGTTAATATCATTACAGTTTATTATAGCCTGTACAGTAAATACTGCATTCAAAATCAGACTATCACATTAATGTTCTGGTTCTGTCTATGTTTCTGGGCCTAAGAACCTGAGGGTCAAAGTCATCATTCCTGCTCTGATATTGAACCATACTCTCTGTCTATAGAAATGGGTCTTTTACAACACTGAATGGATCTCAGAGCAGACAGTGAGGGCACTGGAGCCCTCCCTCTCGGACTGAGAGAACAACAGAGAGCTTGGGATAGGTTTGGAATGAGTGTCACAAGCACAAGTTCTAGGACTACTCCTGCAAGGGCTTTGGGCAACTCCATTGAGAAATGGAGTTTAGACCTAAGAGAAAACAATGGCCCCAAGACTCCTTCCAGCCTCAAACCACCAAGCTATGCTGTGAATATTTAGGCTAGAAAGTATTTCTATATTCAAGATTCACCCTTCAGCTGGAACCAATGGCTAAAACAGAGGATCACTTTAATGATTTTAAAAGCTATTCAGTTGTCATAAAAAAGTAATTCTGTTTCTTCCAAAACCCCAGATTACTATGGAGATTTTTCTGCTGAGTCTTATTTTAAAAAGGCATTATGCACATAAGACTGACATAGCCATAAGGAATTGTAGAAATTTTAATATCTGTTGATGTAGATGAGAAACTAAAATTTCCATATTTAAAACTGTCGGATGACTTTTAAATGGATCACATTAAATTACTGTCAGAAACGTTCAATATTTTCTCGTCTATATACAAGTGTTTCTTGGTAGATGAAAACGGCAATCTGGTTTCTTTGGCTACATGGTGAGTTTTTTCACTTTGTCCCCAAGCTTGCTACCAATCTTGCCCCAAAATGAAGAGGATAAGGTTAAATGATTGTGTGTGTGTGAGAGAGAGAGAGAGAGACAGAGAGAGGAGAGCAAAGGAGAGGGAGAAACAGGGTCAAGGTAAGATGGTTTCTTGGGAAGATATACTCTTTTTTCCCTGTGGGTTTTATAAACATTTTTAGTTCAATTAAATTTTCCAATTACAGTAAAACCGTATTACTAGGTTCACAAGTATGTATGCCTTTGTCTCTTCTAGTCAGGAATATGGCTTCTAAGGAACCAAGTAGTATTTATGTTAAGATTTGGGAATGCATCTGTAATTGATTTTCAAATGTTTATTTTCAATACTTGAAAATTTTTTCAAGGAAACAAAATTGATAGCTTGCTTTCCTGAAATCTCTTGTATTACCAGCTTTATAAAATAACCTGCTGACTTGAAATTTTTGCTTATCTTTCATCATAGGCTGGCTATTTCACTGCTAATCTGTCAAAATTTTATTACACTCAAATCTATTTGCATTGTTATTAAGCTTAACTCATATATTGCATTTTTTAAATAAAGTTATTTCCTCAAAACCACATAAGTTTTTTAAATGATTCATGTAAAAACATTTAAAATGGGCTCAGTGCCTGTAGCTCAGTGGCCACGGTACCAGCCACATACACTGGAGTTGGCAGCTTCAAACTCAGTCCGGGCCTGCCAAACACCAATGAAATCACAACCAAAAAATAGCTGGGTATTGTGGCAGATACCTGTAGTACCAGCTACTTGGAAAGCTGAGGTAAGAGAATCACTTAAGCCCAAAAGTTGGAGTTTGCTGTGAGCTGTGATGCCCCAGCACTCTATCAAGGGCAACAAGGTGAAACTCTGTCAAAAAAGAAAAAATAGGAAGCCCAGACAAATAATCTTTTGTGCAAAGACCTTCCAGTAGAATTTTTGTGTGTCTATAATGTAACAGTTGGGAGTCCAAATGTCAGGATTGATTTTTTTTAATCTAACAGTATGAGAAATATATAATCCACCCTAACCCTTTCAGGCCACATACAGACAGAAGGAAAAAAAAGGTAAGAAAGAAAAGCAAAGAAAGAGAAAAAGAAGAAAGAAGACAATTGGGACAGTATTGTGAAAAGAGTTAAAACCTTTTTAATTTCTATTTGAAATGCAATATTCTGTAGGGGAAAACACATCATTTCTGAAAGAAATTAGTAAAGCAAACCAGCTGCTACTTACACTTAGTCTCATATTAATATTTTTATGTTACCATCCTTTTTCCCAACAGATCCCAGCATGGTTCTCAGCATCTGCTTAAAGGTTTAAATATTTCTAAATATTTTTTTATGGCCTACTTGCTAAAAGTAATAAGTATCCAAGCTTTAATTAGCAATAAGTAGTTTATCTAAACACCCAGATAGAGAGAAGGTGAAGGAATATAATTCTTGAAAGAAACAGAGGTAGAAGGTGGGAAAGAAAAAATGTATTAAGGAAAAATATTTTCATTTAATGTGGGAAAAATAAAGCAGGGTAGCTTCTATGTTCTTAGACTCAGAAAAGAAAACAGAAGTAAGGAAACTGTGTTTACTGAATATCTATCATGTACCACATATTCTGCCAGGTTTGGGGAGTTTTTTAAAATCTTATCTGTAGTTTTACTATCTTCTCTCTGATGTGAGGGTATCTTACAGAAATAGAAACCAGAGAGAATAAAAAGAAAGTGATTAAGTTAATAGCAGAGCCTACAGAACTCTTACCACATAGCAAGCTCAAATCCTTAAAGTTGTGTATAATTTACTTTAAAATAAATTTTGAAAGTGTGATAAAATATTTTAAATTGGTTTTATACTTGAGGTTTAAACTTAAATAATTTTAAGTACAGCCTATGTATTTTCCTTAGGGCACTTCATTCTTAAAGTAATGATCTTTATTTATAATTTGTAAAGGCCAATTATTTAAATAGAGTTTTAGAAAACATAAAAAGTGAAAAAGAGCTTATCCCTGCCTTAATTAGCCTACATAATATTAACAATGTGATAATCTGTCACCTACTAGTGGTAAGATATGTGAATTGCAGGGAAACAAGAAAGGAAAAAAGTAGACTTCAGAAGACGTCATTAAAATGTTGATAATTCTTACTACTGCATGGGTTATTTAAATGTATTTAATTCTTTTTTTTTTTTTTTAGTTTTTCAATCCACAGAGTATGTCTCTATTTATTTAGCTTTTGAGTTCTTTAATATTTCATAGTTGATAGGTTTATGCCTACATATTTCAGTTTGGGAACAATTATAAATGTTTTTTTTTTAAATTTGAGTGTCTTTTTAAAATTTTTTTTCCATATGCTGTGACCCCTATTCTTCTCCCTCCTCCCCCCTACCCACCCCTTGTATTAGCTCATCTGCTGCCTTCACATTAGAGTACATCGGACTCTTGCCTCTCCATTCTTGTGATGCTTTATCAAGTAAGAAGAATGTGTTCCACTTCCATCTAGGTTAATACAAAAGACATAAAGTCTCCATCTTTTTATTGGCTGAATAGTATTCCATGGCATACAGATACCATTTGTATGTATTTTATACTAATTACATATTGCTTGGGTAAATAACAAAGAAAAACATAAGATTTAAAAGAAACTAATGGTATAGAGAGCCAATAGAGAGATAAAATCCTTTTACCTTCATGGTCTAGGATTCAACAAAAACACTGAATAAAACTTCAAATAATTTCTCAGGCAAAAACCCATAAATACACAGGACTTGAGTGCAAGATAATAAGAAAGAAGAAAATATAGAAAAATATACTCAAATGTGTCAATAAACTATCCTGCCACACTAGGAGTGGGGAAGCCGCAGAGAAAGCCACAGGCCTATATGGGCACAGAGGAGAAAAGGAACATTGAGGTTATTTAATCCAGTTTTTCTCACAAAATCTTTGGTTTTAGCTGGCCTCAGGGCAGAAAATGCATCTGTGCTTTTATTTCAGAGTATTTATTTTCACTCCCTAATTCTGATCTCTTTTCCACCTTTCCTGTGCAGTAATTTCACCGATGATGTTGTGCTGGTCTTCTCTGGCTCTTTATCACCACCTGGCTTTTGCCCCTTCCCATCCATCTGGAACAATCTAGTCTCCCACCCTTTCCACTGGTGCCCCATGGATGGCTCTCAGTGAGCCTGCAGGTCTCAGCTAATATCTCCCCTGACCTCTCACTCATCACCCTCCTCCCTAATCTAGGGTAACTGCCTTCATCGTTGTCGTCCTAACCCTTAGCACAATTTGTAATGACTTTATTTGTTTGAAGCTTTTTTTTTTCTGCCTCCTTCATTAGAATGTAAGTTCCACAAAGGCAAGAACAAATCTATCATCTCAGTTGTGTCTCCAGTAGACATATAATTGGCTCTCAAAAATATTGAGGCAATAAACGAATGGTGTCAAAGTAACCTAGTTCAGGGCTCAGAGCAGAAATTATCCCCATTTCCTAGGTAAGGACACCTGAGAGGTTCTCCAATGGTCTGCCCCAAATCACACGATCAGGAGCCTGAGTTGGGTCATTTTACTTAAGTCAAGATTTGAGTCCAGACTTTACATAATCTCTATGCTTCTGTTTCCCACACCTGAAAAATAAAGAATAAAATAGAAACCAACCTTGTGGTTCTTAGGAGAATTAAGCCTGGCTTAGAATGTACTTCCATCGCTAAATACCTGATTCTACAGAAAAATATTAGTCTGATACTAGATTACAAATCTTGGCCAGACAATAGCGCGGACATCTTAATGTGTACGTGTCAGGCTGAGCTCAGGAAAGTCTGCAGCACAGAGAATAAAAAAGAGCTGAAGGACAGGCTAGATAGAACGCCAAGGCCAAGTTTTCCATCTGAGTGGCTGCTTCTGTTCCCCAGTCATAATCTAGGACCCCTCTTCGTGCTCTTGGAAATTGGCTTGTTTGATAAATCTTGAAAGTTTCATGAACATCAGATGTTGCAAGTTACGGCCTGAACTAAGAAAAGGCTCTATTTTTTTCATTCAGCTTTGGTACCTGAAAGTACGAGACGGGCTTTTGCTTCGTTCTGCAGTGCAGGCTCGCGCCACTAGAGGGAACCGTTCCATCAGTTGTGCGATAAACTTGACACCAGGCCTCGGCGTTCCATGGGGTGACTTCGGAATACACCAGTTGCCTCGGGAGGAAAAAAAATCAATCATTAATCTCATCATCGGTCCTTCATGACTTGCAAAACATACTCTCCGGACCTCACAGGTGTAGGATTCGCCTTCACCAGAGCGAGTTCTCAGAAACTGTGCCCTTAGGCGCCTGAGACTGCGGCCCTGCTTAGTAGGAGGGGTAAACAGGTCCAAAGGATAGCAACTCCCTCCCCCCAAAATTATTCCTTTCCGAAACTCACTGGGTGCTAGATTACATAAAACACGAGCCTGGGAGGATACTGGCCCAGCGATTTACTACAGGCTAATGGCCTCTGGGGCCACGTGCCAGCTAGGAAAGACTCAGATCTGGAGAACTGCCAGGTAGGATATCACTTGTGAAACTGGTATCGTCGTCCTTAAGTAAAGAAGAGCAAAATGGAACAAAACTTCTCCCAACTGGCTTGTGTGAGTAGCATATTCCGGTATTTCTAATTTGTCCAAGTTTGGCCCCCAAACGTAGGAAAATAAGCGAAAATGTACCAAATATCTGGCAAAGTAGCATCTAAAATATATAAAGAACTATGGAACATAGTTGCTAACATATTTAGATGCTAACATATTTAGCATCTAAAATATATAAAGAACTATGGAACCCTCCAATCTTAACCTACCCCAGAATACCCCAACCAAAAAAAAAAATCCATTAGAAAACAGGTAAAAGACGTGAAAAAGATATGTAGCTGGAAGTTAAGAACATGAAAAGATGTTTAGCATAATTAGCCATTAGGAAAATGCAAATCAAAACCATACCTGTAAGAATGATTAAAATAAAAATAGTGACAACACGAAAAACTGTCAAGGTTGCAGAGAAACTGAATCAGTCAGACATTGTTTATGACAATAAACATGGTATAGACTCTCCAGAAAACAGTTTGGTAATTTCCCACTTGTAGGTGGGAGCTAAAAAATTGACCGCACGGGGGTAGAGAGTGGAAAGACAGATACAGAGGCTGAACAGAGTGAGGTCAAGGGGAAGGGCAAAAGGTACCCACATACAGTGTCATAGAAGGAATAGATTTATTGTCTGGACAGCAGAGTAGGGTGACTATATAGTTAACACAAATTCATTGTACTGGGTGACGGATACCCTAAGTACCCTGAATTGATCAAAATACTCTATATATGGGACAAAATTTCACATCTACCCCATAAATTTGTACAAATAAAAAGCAAACAAAAACTAAACGTGCAACTCTTGTAAGACTCCGAAATTGTATCCTTGGATGTTTGTTCCAGAGAAATGAAAACTTATATTCACACAAGATCTTGTACATAAATGTTTATAATGCAGAAAAACTTGAAATAAAGCAGATGTCTGTCCTTCAATGGATGAGCAATTAAACAAAATGTAGTACATCCATCCATGTAGTATGTCCATAAAACAGTAAGTATTGATATGTACAAAAACTTGGATGAATCTCCAGAGAATTATGCTGAGTGGAAAAAAGACAATCTCAAAACGTTGCTTTATGTATGATTCCATTTATACGAGGCTGGACATTGAAGTTCGTGAACTTGCCCCTGTGTGCTCACACTGGCACTCTGTTCATCCTGTACATACTTCTCAGTCAGGTTTCAGAACCTTGGTAGGTTGGCATCTCACAGTTGTGTTTGTGTCCAAGTGGTGAGTTCTTGTTGAGTGGCATTCATTATTGCTGTTGCCTGTTTTTGTGTGCTGACATGAGAATGTTGGAGCTCAATTTAGAGCAATGAACAAACATTCTTAAATTTCTTGTTAAACGTGGCAAGAATGGAAGTGGTACATAAATATCTTCTCTCAGTCCATAGTCTGTCTTTTCATTCTCTTAATAGTCTTTCTCATGCCAAAAGTTTTTAATTTATTAAAGTCCAATTTATTAATTTTTCTCTGGATAAATCTTAATTTTAGTGTCAAGTCTAAGAGTTCTTTGCCCAGTCTTATATTCCAGAGATGTTTCTCCTGGTTTGTTGTTGTTTGTTATTCTTTTTGTTTTTGTCTAAAAGTCTTACAGTTTTGCATTTTACCTTTAAGTAAATTTTGAGTTAATTTTTGTATTAGGTGTGAGGTTTTGGTTGATATTCATTATTTTCTGTCTTTGCATGTCCAGTTATTCCAGAACAATGTGTTGAAAATGCTATCTTTTCTCCATTGAATTGTTTTTGCACTTTTAAAAAGAAAATAAGTTGGGCATATTTGTGTGGGTCTATTTTTGAGTTCTCTAATCTATTCTGTTGATTTCCGTGCCTATCATTCCACCGATTCCACACAGTTTGGACTACTGGAATTACATAATAAATCTTGAAAGGACAAGCATAATGGCTCACACCTATAATCCTACCACTTTGGGAAGTCAAAATAGGAGGATCAAGTGAAGCCAAGAGTTTAACAGCAGCCTAAGCAACATAGCAAGACCCCAGCCTTATGAAAAAATAAAATAATTAGTTGGGTGTGGTGGCATCTGCCTGTAGTCCTAGCTACTTGGGAGGCTGAGGCAGGAAGATGTCTTGAGCCCAAGAGTTAGAGGTTGCAGTGACTTGTGATGATGCCATTGTACTCTAGCCCAGGCAATTGAACAAAACCATGTCTCAAAAAAAAAAAAATTAATTAAAATCAAATAGACTCATTCCTCCCATTTATTCCTCTTTCTAAATTGTCTTAGTCATGCTAGTTCCTTTCTGTATAAATTTTAGAATAATCTTATCTTCACAAAAATATCTTGCTGGGATTTTGAAAAGAATTTGCATTAAATCTATATATAAATTTAGGGAGAATTCACATCTTTATTATGTTGAATCTACCAATCCACAAACATAATGTCTCTCCACTTACTTAGATCTTTTTTTATTTCTTTCATTGGTGTCTTATAGTTCCAGCATATACATCCTATATCTGTTTTGCTAGATTGACATCTAAGTATTTTTTTTAATTTATTGTTGGGGACTCATTGAGGGTACAGGAAACCAGGTTACACTGATTGCATTTGTTAGGTAAAGTCGACATCTAAGTATTTTTATTGTGTTCAGTACATCTACAATCACTGATCATTATAAATGGTATTATATTTTTTATTTTGATGCCATGTGTTCATTTATAGTATATAATGCATGTACATGATACACAATGTAGATCACATATGATGCTCTATGTTTAACTTGCATTGTATGACTTTGCTGAACTAGCTTATTAGTTCTAAAATGTAATTTTTAAACAAATTCCTTGGGATTTTCTACATAGACAATAAGGTTATTTGCAAAGAAAGGTTTTTAATAATTCCACCATCTTTGTGTCTTTTATTTCCTTTTCTGTCTTTAGTGCAACTAGATAGAACTACCAGACTATGTTGGATAAAAGTTATGAGAGAAGGGAATCCTTGCCTTTTCCTGATCATAGGGAGAAAGCATTCAATTCTTTATCATTGATGTGATGTTACTGTGGTTATTTATACACGCTCTTTATCAAATTGAGGTTTTCTCTCTTGTTCTCTGATTTTATTAAGAATTTTTACCATGAATTAAAATTGAATTTTATCCCATAAATTTTTTTTTCATCAATTGATTTGATCCTGTGGTTCTTCTTCTTAAGCCTATTATGTGCTTATTTTGATTGATTTTTGAATATCGAACCAGCCTTGCATTCCAGGAATAAATTCCATTTACTCATGGTGTATAAATTTTTTATATAGTTGAATTACATTTTAGGTGTTTTTAGAGAATTTATACATCTACATTCATGAGAAATATAGGTCTGTAGTTTCTTTTTTGTACTTGCTCCGGTTTTCATATCAGACTGATACGAGCTTCACAGATTAATTGGGAAGTTTTCCCTCCTCTTCTATATTCTTCTGCATTCTGGTATTAATCCTTCTTTAAATGTTGGAGACATTACAGATAATGCTATATATGTACATTTGTAAACTTAGATGAATGGATCTGTAATTGGCTCTATGAACAAATTTCAGTGCCCCATAATTTTTCTATAAGCCTCTCCCTTAACTACATGACCTTTTGAGTCAACATTTTCTTCCTCATACCCAATTCATCATTTTCCAGAAGTGATTAATTTTCTGCAAAACAAAGGACCTGAGATTCTAAAGGCCCCTGGAAAGACTTCCTGAAATCAAGATTCATCATCCTTCATAACTTGCCCCCAACGCACACAGCCCCTTATTAGTTACACCACCCCCTTCCCCAAGGCACGTGCCCCTCCTGTAAAAGCCCAGAATCTCCAGTAGTTGGGGAGAGAGATTTCAGGTAGTTTTCTCATTCTCCTGACAAGACATCTGTCATAGTAATTTTTGCTTGGAAGTCCTTATTTTATCTTTGTGTGATGAGCGACTGAAACCCCCTTGCAATTTTAACCATTAGGGAGGCTCCTCTGGGATGGCCTTGCTCACAGTTCAGGGGCTGCAGAGTGAGGAGAGACCAAAGCTTCTCTTAGCAGCTTCCTGACCATATTTGCAAGAGGGCAGCTTTGGACTCTCCCACCAGCTTCACAGCTACTGGCCTCCACCATATTGACAATCACCTTCCGATTGTCTCAGAAGAAATGAGCTCTGGATGTTGACATTTGCTTCTTAATGGGTAAGTTCTATTTGAAGGCACTGCAAAATGGGGGACGCCCCTCAGTTTAGGGAATTCTGGAAGAATTTCCCTTTGTTTTGTTTTGGATGAGCCCTCAACTGATTGTGAGAATGGGAACTAATCAAACTATTCTGATTTGGCCTTTCCAGGTCTTATTATAGAGTATTTACCTGTACTGGTGTGTGGCATGGAAATGTGGAGTCTGTTAAGTTCTTTGTCTCTATTTTCTTCTTGCCCACTTTAAATTTGCTGTTGATGTAGAAGTGCTAAGGACGGGGTAGCTGAAGAATACTTCTGATGATAGGTTTCTTTTGCAACAGTTTCTAAGGTCTAAAGCAGGGGTCTTCAAACTTTTTAAACAGGGGGCCAGTTCACTGTCCCTCAGACCGTTGGAGAGCCGGACTGTGGGCCCCCAAGAGGAGTCAGCTGCTAAGCAGGAGAGGCAGCGGCGGCAAAAACATCCTGCAGGCCGATAAATGTCCTAGGCTGGCTGCATGTGGCCCGTGGGCCGTAGTTTGAGGACGCCTGGTCTAAAGGATACCTCTATCCTAAGGTCTGGGAGATTAGATTAAATGCGCTCTTTAAGGATGGAAGCAGCATAAGAGAACAGAGACAATGTAAAACTCAGTACGCCGTGGTTACTGCCCGAATGGCAACTATGGCACAAGCCCTACTCCCTGAGACATCTGAAAACGTGTACCCTGTATGTGTGTCCCCAGAGTTTGTCCTTTGGGGATACGTGTTTGCTTAGCAAGACAACTCTTTAGTGAAGATCTCTCAATCTATTGCCTCTTCTGTTAACCTATCACACTGGTAAATTAGCTACTTAAGACTGTTTTAAGCAGCTTTAAGAATGTCTAGGGACATTTTAGGGCAAATATTCTCTCTGAGGAATACTAGGCAGTATTTTCTGGGAGGGATCTCAGATGGGCATGGGTGCTTCTGTTGATATATATTATACCTTGGCGGGGAGAGGGCAGCAACTCAACAATATATACTAAAAAGTTTCAGATATAAGTGCAACATTTTCTTCTTCACACCCAAACTACATCCCATTCAGTAGGAATAAAGATAAATCAACATCCCTATTTCCCATGATAGAGGAATGAACTAAAAAAGAGAGACTTACAACCACCTCTGTGAAGAAATTTCTGTGACCTCTTGTATGTTTTTTATAATCCTCTCCCTTAACTAAATACTTGACATTTTGAGTTATTTCACAGAAATGGTGGGTTTTCTGCAAGACAAAGGAGCTGAGATTCTAAAGGCTCCTGGGCGTACTTTCTGATGCCAAAACTCACCAGCCCCACAACCTGCCCCCAATGCACATAGCCCCTTGGTAGTTTCACCAGGACCTGCCACGAAACACTTGGCCCCTCCTTTAAAAGCCCATGTTTTCCATTAGTTGGAGAAATGTATTTGAGGCAGCTTCTCTCATTCTCCTAGCAAGAAGTCTATCATTGATTGAAGTCAGTAAAAGTATTTTTCTCCCTCTTAAACAAAGTTTAGCTCTTACAAACTATTAACAGAGATAAAAGTCCTGGCTTCCTTGTATTCAAAATGTGTACCATCAGCTTATTTAAGATGTTAGAAGCTGAATACTATTTTCTTTCCTGCTTTTACGCAGGATATTCTAAGACTTTTATGAACAGAGAAACAATGGGTATCTTCGGGTATCATTGATTTCTTTTATATCTTTGCTATTCTTAAAAATTCCCTTCTTCTGGCTAAGTGCCCATAGTTCAGTGTTAGGGCGCCAGCCACATACACCAAGGTTGGCAGGCTGGAACCCAGGCCAGGCCTGCTAAACAACAACAGCTGCAACAACAACAAAAAAAAAAATAGCTGGGCATTGTAGTGGCCGCGTGTAGTCCCAGCTACTTGGGAGGTAGAGGCAAGAAAATAGCTTATTCCCAAGAGTTTGAGGTTGCTGTGAGCTATGACGTCACAGCACTCTACCGAGGGCAATATAATGAAACTCTGTCCCCCCAAAATGCCCTCTTCCTTGGCAATCCTCACTATATCTTTATTCAATGAGTAAATGTGCCTCAGCTAAAAGCCCCTGGCAATTTGGACAACTGATCAATTTCTCAAATAGCACAAGCTACACAACTCACCTAATATGATGCCACAAATAGCCATATAAATATTAAAGAAATTGAATTTCTAATTATAAACTTTCCAAAGCATAAATTTCCAGGTCCAGATGGTTTTGTAGGAGAATTCTCCCAAATGTTTTTAAAAAATTAAAAACCTATTCTACACAATTTCCTCAAGAAAAGAGGAAGGAAAATGTCTCAGTTCATTTTATAAAGTCAGTATTTCCCGACTACCAACTTCATTGGTCTTTTCACCTGCTCCTCGTCTCACTGATTTTTCTATTCTGTTTCTGTTTTCAGTGTTCTTGATTTTCTGGTCTTGCTTGTTATTTTCTTCCTTCTTGATGCTCTTCTCTTAGGGGGTTCATCAGATGGGATCTTGGAGTATTTGTTACTGGAGACTTCCAGTCGTTCATTGGTGCTATTGCTTGGGTGATGTTTATGTCCCCCCTATTTTGATACATGCCATTTTGTTTTCATTCAGCTCAATTTTTTTTATGTTTTCCTTAATACTTCCTCCTTGACCAATTGTCTCAGTCAGTTTGGGTTGCAATGACAAACATACAATAGACAGGGTAACTCAAATTGCAAACATTTAATTCTCAAAGTCCTAAAAGCTAGGGAATCCAAGGTCAGTGCCGGTCGATCAAGGGGCTCCTGTGGGCCAGCTTCCTGTTTTTCAGATGTCCATCTTCTCATTGTATTATGAGAAAGCAGAGACAGAATACCGAGTTTTCTCCTGTTTCTTCTCACAAAAATACTAACACCGTTCATGATGGCACCACCATCATGAACTGATCACCTCCCAAAGCTTCATCTTCAAGTACCATCACCCTGACAGTTAGGCTTAAGCATACAAATTTTAGAGGAACAAACCGTAGCACCCATCAATTATTTAGAAGTATATTAGATTCCAAATGTTTGGAGGTTTACCTGTTATGTGTTCTGTTCCTGAGTTTTGTGTGATTTCAATTATTTTAAATTTCCCAAGGATATAATTTATCTTTATACATCTTCCATGAGCACTTGAAAAAAAGTTGTATTGACTCTTGTTGGCTTCACCATTGTTGAGTGGAGTGTTCTGTGCATGTTAATTAGATCTTGAGGGTTAATGGTATCATTGATTTCTTTTATATCTTTGCTATTCTTCTTAGTTCTTGCTACCCATTGTTTCTCTGTTCAGAAAAGTCTTAGAATATCCTGCTTAAAAGCAGGGAAAAAAATAGTATTCAGCTTCTAACATCTTAAATAAGCTGATGGTACACATTTTGAATACAAGGAAGCCAGGTCTTTTATTTCTATTAATAGTTTGCAAGAGCTAAACTTTGTGTCAGAGGGAGAGTAATACTTTTGCTGACTTCAAAAAAAAATAATAAGTAGAAGATTTTAGGACAGAATGTTTAGCATAAGAGGTAGGAAGACAGGATATGTTATATGATATGGATATGATATCCCACCAAAAAAGATGAAGCATTCCTCTCAGACAGCAGGGAGGCATGGAAGTAAGACGGAGGTGAGTATCCTCTCTCCCAGAATTGAGACATTTGGTGCAAAATGTAAACCCCTAGGTAGCTTTGAGGATCCGAGGACAGAAGAATCTATATTGTACCAAGAAAAAAAGAAAAAAACATTAATGGGCTTGCTCTGTGCCCTGAACCATCATAAGACAGATTCAGGGAGTAGAAATTAAAGCATTGCATACTGAAAAGTGGAGCCTGAGTGTTCCTGGCTTTCCCGGTCAGCTCCTATCCAGCAGCTCCTGCATAGTGCTGAAGAATGAGAGCTGGGAAGGATGGGGCAGGGTGAGCAGGGCACAGAGTGCAGGCCTTCAAGAGCAGATAGCACAGCTACCACCAAGGGCAGCACCGTCAGATGCCAGGGCACAGCAGAAGGAGGGTCAGACAAGCAGGATGAGGCACTCAGGCGGAGGCCATTCCAGGCCAGAATCTCAGGTCTCCGGCTGTGAGACTCTAGGAACTCCCCCTGTACTCAGAATCCATCATAAGGCGTGAAGCAGCACAGAGAGGAGAAGGGCCAGGAGGCCCATGGTGGGAGACAAAGCAAGAGGTAGAACCCAAGAGCTTCCGTTTTGAATCGGCTAAGTTTAAATCCTGGGCAATTAATTACACCAGAAGACTAACTTCTAAACCAAAAGATAATTGAAGTGACGAAATTAATTGTTTATTATTTGTTTGCTTATTTGTTTAGTTTGGGTTTTTTTCTGTCTTTGCCATTGTCAAAATAGGATCTTAAAGCAATTGAGCTCCCAGCTATAGACAGGTGAAAAAAAAAAAAGAATCACATGCTTACAAATAGGAGGTTTAAAGGGCGCCTAACAATCCCGCTTAAACTTTGGGTCCTGGAAAGGACTTTGAAGGGCATCTCATCTAACCCGTATTACCAGGATATTGAGAGGAAATAGACTGAGAATGGGGAAATAATTATCTCAGGATCACAAAGCTAGTTACTTCCACATCTCCAAAGCACCCAGACAAGTGAGCATTCAAATTTGAGAGCTACTTTCCCCCGTAGTAACTGACAGTGGATGGGTTCAATAGATGCTGCTGTTTCAGACCTGTGAGCACACACAACTCGCCCACAGTTGGAGCAGCCCAGCCAGCTGCCAGGGACTTAATGAGGCCTGTTCCCCAGCACTTTGCTCTCCATAGTAACTCCCTTTGCTGTGACTTCCAGCTCTCTGCGGTGCCAGCCCGTCGTGACTAGTTGTGGCATCTCTAACAAAACATGTTGGATTTTGTTTGGAAAGCCCCATGGTTGCATTTCAGAGCTAAAAACAGAATTAGGTTGTATCGTCTGATATTTTCACACCATCAGCTACACCACCCTCCTCCTTTCTGAAAATAACAGAGAAAAGCAGCTTTTAAAATGCTTTCCTTTGAACGGCCCAATTCAGAGAACAATAGACTCACTTCATAGGCATATTTCAGCCCATTTTCCCTGATACCATGGACGGCTGTGAAATAGCTAAGCAAACGTGTGTGACCTGTCTGGAAGAGAGCGTGTGTACGATTTAACCCGCGTGAGTGCTTATGTGCGCCAAGGGGCGGGTGCCTCATCAGTGTGACCTCCACGTGGCTTTATTTTTCTCCAGCCACATCTGTGCTCTGACTTCCACAGTTATGTTTAAATTTTAATTACACGATTACATATTTCCATAATCCAGCTTACAAAGAAGACACAGAGGTGTTAATCAACGTGCCTGCTTTCATTAGCTTCAGCCAAACTGTTGTTTTTCCCCGCTCCAAAGTGTTTGCCCCAGTTATATCCACAAGGCAAAATATAAACAGATAAGAAAAAAATCCCTGCCACTGAGGATGACAGCACCTTGCACACAACAGCAACACATTTCTCAGACAGGCTGTGAGCGTGGATGAGGGCATCACGTGGATATGTCAGTGGTGCGTTTTCCTCTGTCCAGATGAATATAACCTCAATGTAAGGTCATAACAAAACTTGATACAGCAAAACAAGAGCGAGATTTAAGCCCACTAAGATCAGGGCGCACATCTTCTTTGAGTAAGTATTTTTACCTTATTTACTACATATACAACCAGGTAAAACAACACAATACCAAATTTTAAAGTGAAGAATGTTAATATGTAACCTACTCTACACACACTAAACCCTTAAGAAGCTAAGTAATAGTACTCAGTTGAAATATCAATAATTCTCCCCAAACCTATAGCGATCCAAAGCTGAATTTAAGATGAACAGACTTAAGATATCCCAAATTTAAGTTGGAACAGCCCCTTTGCTCTTGGTGAATTACAAAGTTAATACTAGACCCCCTTTCCGTTAGTATCATACACACAATTCAGGGGCTCACGTGGAAAGCATTTGTACTACAATATATAATGACACTCTTGGAGTCAGCGTACCCACCCGACAAGTTCTCTCTTTTGTGATGCTTCACTTTAAAATTACAATCTTCCATTCCTTTTCAAATTTCAACTGATCTGTCCTTTATCTCTTTTTTAAGCTGTCTATATTCCTTGGCTTTTTCTATGCAAGGAAGTGAGTAAGGTATGTTAGCGAGAGAGGTCCGGAGGAAGGCTGCAAGCATTACAGGGTGCATTGTTGAGTGGGTTCAGAATAGTTTATAATATATTATCATAAAAACAGATTGACATCAATAGCATAATTGCTGCATGAATAATCTTAGAACAAGTAAGACCTTTCAAGGCTTTTTTATTGTGAGCAATCATTGTGTTCACCACATACAACTAATGCCTTCTGGGAATTTTTTTTTTTTATGAGACTCAGCCTTCTTTAGTGTATATCTCTTGGTTTCAACATGAGCTCTCTGAAAGAAGAAAGCAGCTGACTGTTCTGGCTATAGGGATACTATTGTATGTAGCCACTGGTGATGAGTGCAGTAAATTAATGAGATATTAGCGAGCCCTCATTATCATCATAATATTTGGCACAAAAATTTCTGCATCTGAATGCCAAAGAGCATTTTAACATTAATTAAATCCCCATAATGGTACTGGATGAAAGGGGTGATGTTAACCCAATTTTATATATGAGACACAGCGTCGTGGAGATTAAGGAAATGACCCTGACAGGTTTTTTTAGAAATTATTCATAATGCTACAATATGTCAGGAGTGAGATGGAAATATGCACAGCCTCCCACATCTACCCCTGGACTCGACACTGCCCGGTAATTAGGGCTTCTGATTTCTACACATGTTTTCATTCGCTCTTCTGCCCCGGATTCCCTCAGCACTAATGAATGCCGTATTAATTTGCAATCCGTGATTTAAAAAATCAAAAGCTTTTCTTCAGTTCCTTTAGGGCAGAAACCAGTTCTGTCATCTTCTGTGACTTTCCCCATAGAGATTCATAGCTCAGCCTCATGAAATGTGCAGAGAGGCTCCTTGACGCCCACATTTCTCAGCGTTTACTGGGGCTGATGTGCAGTGCAAAACTCCAAAAAAGGAAAAGTCCTCGTAGATTTATGTGACCACAGAAGTGATCTCCCGAAGATGTCCACGTCCTGATCACTAGAACGTGAGACAGCAAAGGGGAATCACAGTAACAGATGGGATTAAAGTTGCTACTCAGCTGACTGGAGGTTACTCTGGACCATCTGCGTGAGCCCAGTGTAACCACAAAGATCCTTCAAACTGGAGTCAAGAGGCAGAGGAGAGTCAGTGTCAGAGGGATATAACAGGAAAAACATCTCCCCGGACACTGCTGGCTTTGAAGACAGCAGGAGACCAGGAATGGGGCCCGTCTGCAGAAGCTGGAAGAGGAAAGGGAAGAGACTCTCTCCCAGAGCCTCCGGAAGGAGTGCGGCCGCTCTGATACCTTGATTTGAGCTCAGTGAGACTCATTCTGAACTTTTACCTCCAGAACTGTAAGGTAATAAAATCGTGTGGTATTAAGCCACCGAGGTTGTGGTAATTTTTTACAGCATCCTTGGGAAGCTATTATAATACAGTGGGGCCTGTGCTAACACCTCCCAGAATTATAATTAATTCTCTGTTTCCATTTTTTATGGAAATGCCATTCTACCCAGAACAGCAGCCCATATCAGACTGGGAATCAATAAATACCATAGGCTGCGTAATAATTTTTTTATTGTGTGAAAACTGTTGGTTCTTGGTCATTAGGGTAGCCAATCTGTTTACCTGCCTATTCCTCTATCTAGCTGTTTTGCATTTTGTGATAAAAATTCCTACCAACTATTCTGCTATGAAGCAGAAATGTGTCCACTTTCAATGACGTTCTGTAACAGTACGGAACTGACCCGTGCATCTCAGATTTTAATGTGTACAGAAACCAGCTAGAGAGTCCTCTTAAAATGCAGATTCTGACTCTGCAGCTCTGGCAAGAGAACTGAGAGCAGTTCTAACAAGCTCCCAGGTGACACCCACACTGGTGATCTGTGGACCACATTTTAAATAGCAGAAATAAAAAGAGGACAACCCTGTCCGACCTTGCATAGTTAGAGCCCTGGAGACCCTTCTGTTCCCCCAGGTGGAACCGGGAGTGAATCCTTGCTGGTGCTTTTACAACCATTACTGACCTTAAGCAGAAAATATTCAAAAGATTTAGTGTAACACTTAAAAGACTCAGCTTCTAGTTAAAACAATACATTTTAAAATTATGAATTATGAAATGAATATATACATATTTTTTTGAGACAGAGTCTGACTAGTCTCACTATGTTGCCCTGGATAGAGTGCTGTGGCATCACAGCTCACAGCAACCTCATACTCTTAGGCTTAAGCAATTCTCTTGCCTCAGCCTCCCAAGTAGCTGGGACTATAGGCAGTGAGCTCAGTGAGACTCATTCTGAACTTTTACCTCCAGAACTGTAAGGTAATAAAATCGTGTGGTATTTTATACCACCCGCCACAACACCCAGCTGTTTTGTTGTTGTTGTAGTAGTTGTCACTGTTGTTTGGCAGGGCCAGGCTGAATAGAATCTACCAGCTCCGGTGCAAGTGGCTAGCACCCTAGCTGCTAAGCTACAGGGACCAAGCCATGAATATATTCTTATGAAAGACAATTTATAAAATAGAAGAAAGAATAATTGTAATTATTCACAATCCCCACACCCAAAGATACACCTTATTAACATTTTAATGTCTTTCCTACAAGCCTTCATTCTCTGTAGAGATTCTCTTTTACATATTTGAAATCATGTTGCCTATCTCAATTTTTTTATCTAATATATGTGCATCTCTACATAGAGAGTGTGGCATATTAAATTATTGCTCTCAATTCTTCACTCCCCTCTAATAGAATTGTATGTCCACCCTCTTGCCACTACCATTCTTCCTCCTGCTAATAGAAATCTGCTTTCACTCTTGCCAAGCTAGTCAGCAGAGAATAATTACCTGCAACTTGGCTTTGGGATTGATCAAGTGACTTAAATTGGTCAAAAGAATATTAGTAGACAAGCACCTTGGATATAGCAAGGCCAACAGATCAAGAATGACTGTCATTAAAAGGATAATTTGTTATAATGACAGTTCCCAAGAGAAAGGGACACAGCACATCAGCAGGTAGGGCCCAGGTGAGAAGCCTCAGGGTTGGTTGGGGCAGAGGAAGCAAGAAGGAAATGTGGGCCAGCACAGTTACTATGGTTTCCGTGGGTAGGAATGGGTACGAGGTTTAGGATTGGCTAGTTTGAATAATTTCCCTGGGCTCCGTGGTACAGGGACCATTCCTAGTTGTCTGGTCCCAGGCCTGGCTTGATTCAGGCAGGAGAATGCTGTCCCAGAGTGCAGGTGGCTGAGGGTGTGGGCTTTGGGTTGCTTGGTCTGCACATAAGAATCACAACTCCTAGGTGAGTAGTTTATTACCTCTTGGAATTAGGTCGCCCTGGAATAGTCACCCTCCGTGGTCAGCAATGCCTTGAGACATCACAGCATTAGAAATATAGAATAAAAAGACATGATTAATACAACAGGAGACAAGCAAGGCTTGGAATGTGCAGCGTGGTTAGACTTGTTTTCCTGCAGGGGGACTGTCCAATGTGAGAAGAGCTCATATGGCCAGGGCTGCACAACAGTCACACACAAAGCAAACCCATGCTCAACTCAAGGTCAGGAGCAAAGCCCAGCAGACGCTCCACCCAGCCGACCACACAAAGCAGAAACTGGTGCTTACACTGCATGCCTTGGAGATTGCACGGTTGTTTGTTTTATAGCATTAAGACAGCAGTATCTGAACATGACGGAAGTGGGATGCCCATGAGAAACTCTAGAACAGGTGCCATCGGCTTTGGGACTAGGAATCAGGCAATTGTGACATAGTTATAGAAGGCTGGGAAAATGTTAGTCCATGTTACATACCCATGAAGCATTTGTTAGAACTGTTACTTTCAACAAAAATCCAAACGTCAAAAAGGAACCTGATAAAGTTGGGGTGACAGTCAAGCAGGTTCAGTGCACAGTGCGGATAGGGTCAGTGGGTGGTTACGAATCGCATTTTAAAGTTACAATAAGAGATAGGTTCAGAGGAAAACATGGCTGCCTTACAAACAGATTTGAGAGTGAATGAACAGGGCCCAGACATCTTGGCGCTTGCAGAAAATAAAAATTAATCCATATCCAAAGAATTTCTGTCAGCTTAGACTAAAAGTTGTTGTGACTCTTTGGGATATGAAATATCACCTCTAATCTGGCCACAGTGGCTCCCATCTATAATCCCAGTACTTTGAGAGGCTAAAGTGGGAGGGTCACTGTAGCCAGGGGTTTGAGATCTGCCTGGGCACGATAGCAGAACCCTGTCTCTACAAAAAAAAGATTGATTAGCAGGGCATGGTCGCATATGCCTGTAGTCCCAGCTAGAAGTCCCTGGAAGTGTGGGGGAAAGCTCTTAATCTTAACAGCCTAGGGAAAGAATTTATGAAGTTGACCCCCACTAGCAATTGCAGCAACAACAAAAATAAGTAAACGGGACCTGTTCCAATTGGAAAGTGTCTGCACCTAAGTACACAATCAACAAAGCAAAGAGACAAACTTCAGAATGGGACAGGATATTTATCTTCTATGAATTCACCAAAGGGCTAATAACCAGCATCTACAAAGAGCTCAAGCAAATCAACAAGAAAAGAGCAAAAACTCTATTAAGAACTGGGCAAGAGAGATTAACAGAAACTTTTCTCTTGAGGACAGACGAACTGGCCAAAAAACACACGAAGAAAGGTTCATCATCCCTAATTATCAGAGAAATGCAGATTAAAACCCCTTCGAGATATCACTTGACCCACCACAAAGGTCCAAAGCAACAGATGCCGTGTGGTGCAGAGAGTAGGGGGCTCTCATGCACTGTTGGTGGACTGGAGACCAGTACAGCCTTTATAGAAGGAAGCATGGAAATTTCTCATAGGACTAAAAGTGGGCCTACCACTTGATCCTTCAGTCCCATTACTAAGTATCCACCCAAAAGGCAAAAGGAGATTTTACCATGAGGACATTTGCACTCGAATATTTATAGCAGCAGCGCAATTCACGATCACAAAGAGGTGGAAAAAACCCAAGTTCTCTTCAACACACGAACAGATTAATAAACTGTGGTATATGTATACCATGGAATGCCATCAGCCATAAAAAAGGATGATTTTGCCTTTTGTAACAATGGATTTGGAGAACAGTCTCCTAAGTGAATTATCACAAGAGTGCAAACACAAGCATTGTATGTGCTCGGTACTAAACGGAATCAAGTAGATTAACAACTGCGTGTTAGACAAGAGGAGAAACTCAACTACATTCAAGTGTGTGTGTGGGTATGTGTAGGTGTGTGTGTGCGTGCAGGGGTGTGTGTGTGCGTGCAGGGGTGTGTGTATATGTAGGTGGGGGGGTGTATGTGTAGGTGTGTGTAGGTGTGTGTGTGTGTGCAGGGGTGTGTGTATATGTAGGTGTGTGTGTGTGTAGGGGTGTGTGTATATGTAGGTGTGTGTGTGCAGGGGTGTGTGTATATGTAGGTGTGTGTGTGTGTGCAGGGGTGTGTGTATATGTCGATGTGTGTGTGTGTGTGTGCAGGGGTGTGTGGATATGTAGGTGTGTGTAGGTGTGTGTGTGCAGGGGTGTGTGTATATGTAGGTGTGTGTAGGTGTGTGTAGGTGTGTGTGTGCAGGGGTGTGTGTATATGTAGGTGTGTGTGTGTGCAGGGGTGTGTGTATATGTAGGTGTGTGTAGGTGTGTGTGTGCAGGGGTGTGTGTAGGTGTGTGTGTGTGCAGGGGTGTGTGTATATGTGGGTGTGTGTAGGTGTGTGTGTGTGCAGGGGTGTGTATATGTAGGTGTGTGTGTGTGTGCAGGGGTGTGTGTATATGTAGGTGTGTGTGTGTGTAGGTGTGTGTGTGTACAGGGGTGTGTGTTTATGTAGGTGTGTGGGGTGTATGTGTAGGTGTGTGTGTGTGCAGGGGTGTGTGTATATGTAGGTGTGTGTAGGTGTGTGTGCAGGGGTGTGTGTATGTGTGCAGGGGTGTGTGTATGTGTGTGTGCAGGTGTGTATATATGTAGGTGTGGGGGTGTGTATGTGTAGGTGTGTGTGTGTGGTGTGTGTGTATGTGTAGGTGTGTGTGTGTGTGGTGTGTGTATGTGTAGGTGTGTGTGTGTGGTGTGTGTATGTGTAGGTGTGTGTGTGTAGGTGTGTGTAGGTGTGGGGGGAGGTTGGTAAGTTCCCACCCCACAGGTGCGTTGCACAGGTGTACAGCACACTTCCTGGGGAAAAACACAACTGCAACTCGGACTTTAATCTGACAAAAGCAAACTATGTAAACTAATCTTATGTATCCTAATTTTAATCTGAAATATAGAAAGAAAGAAAGATAGATGGATGGATAGATAGATAGATAGATAGAGCTGAGTACAGTTGCATTTCCCTGAAGTCAGGAGGCTGAGGCAGAAGTTTGAGGCTGCAGTGAGCAATGCTTTTGCCAGGGCACTCCAACCTGGGCAGCCCAGTGATCCAAAAAAAAAAAAGAAAATCTACCTCTGGATTCCTCCTTCTCCCCCAATAACTTGCAACTTTCTACAGGCAGGAAGCAGGCTGAGAAGGCTGCTCAGCCACCAAACAGGGAGCAGGGCGTCTGTGGCATTCACTAATGCCGTTTTCAGAAGGGGCTGGGAGTATTTTGTCAAAAGACTTCCCAAAGAATGGAGCCATGGATCCAAGAGCCATAAGGAAAAAAGAGAGTTTGGAGAGCTATACCCAGAAACAGTATAATAGGGTCTCAGCCAAGAGCACTCCCTTCCCTCCCGGTGCAGGAACCTACCGACATTTACCTACCAGCATTTCATAATTGCTACAAACCCACGACTGCTCTATGCACCTCACTCTCGCTTTATTTAAGGGGTGTTTTCTGTGGTCATCATGTTTCTGTTCCGCTACTGTACATTGGATGTGGGAGGAGGAAATAATTGGTCTTTTTAGTTCAAGTGTCTCTAGACTAAGAGGAATCACGTCTGGAGTTGACACAGAATCTCAGATGCTGTCTTTCTAGCCTGATGTCATCAGGGGATGAGACTGGGGGGGATATTGACACGGAAGGGAGCATATGTGGGAGGGATGTGACTAATGGTGATAAACTGCGACTGTGGTCATGTGAATTCCTGCCAGTTCTTATCCCCCTGGGAGAGAGTTGGAAGTCACATCTCACGGCAGGCAGAGGGAACCTCTCCACACTTTGACACTAGGCTGGACCATGTTGACTTGCTGTGGCCGATGAGAAGTTGGCATAACACAAGCCACGCTGTGTGTTTACACTTGTCCCCTTGCCCTCTAGGAGTCTGCCACACCAGAGCTTGAACCTGGGAGCAATTACCCCTCCGACCTGTGCATCCAAATAAATGCAGCACAGCATAGCTGAGCTCAGACCTGCAGCCTGCAACCACGGCCAGCTAACCTGAAGCCAAAAGCAGAGCTACATTCCAGCTAACCCGCAAACGTCTGCCTAAGAAGTAGATGCTGCTTGTGTGTCACCAGATTGAGCGTTTATTTGTTATGTAGCTTTACCGAGGCAATAGTGGACTAAGAGATGCATTTTCCCACATCTTCACCTCACATCTTACATCTATTCCATTAAACAATTTCACTTAACCATTCCCTGATTCTGAAATATTACAGTTTTTCCAAGTTTGAGGTTTCTTGGGAGCTTCTATTTTTTGTCAGTCTTTTACAAATACTATTAATAACATAATGATGCACAAATGTTTTCCATACTTTGATTTATTTTTGTCGTGTTAAAACTGGATAATAACATCTACATGTACTTCCTAGGGTTGTCACAGGGATTAAAAGACTTAAAATACACGAAGTGTTAGGCAGATCGTCTGTTATCAGTATTCAGTGATGAGTGTTATTGCAAAAAACAATATTTTGTAGAACCTTGGAAGTTGGAAGATTCATATCTCTGGACATAAAGTGTGAAGCTGATTTCCAGAAGAGTTATACCAATTTACACTACTAACAACATCCCGTGAGTTTTAACACACCTTCAAACAACCGCAGTTCCCATCCACCTTGGCTATTTTAAAAGGTGAGAAATGGTATCTTAGGATATTTTCATTTTCATAGTTTTTGTTACAAGAGAGATGGTTATCTGACCACTTATATTTTCTCTTCTGTGGATTATCAGGTAGCACGTGTATTTACACCCAGCCACACTGTGGGTCCTCCTCTGACGGACGTCTCTGACATCAGAGGCCTGGATGATTCTGTGCCGTCCAACATGGTGGCTACTGAGCACCTGAAGTCTATCAGTGCCATTACGATGTGATCATCTTCTGGATATGTTGGGTTAAATTAAATACGTGATTATAATGTATTTTACCTATTTTTAATTCTTTTTGAAAAGTAGCTAGAACATTTTAAACTACATATCTCTATTGGACAACACTGGCTCCACTCCTTTGAATATCACTTGGTCTGAAATTCTCTAGGGTGCAAACTCATTGTCCATACTTGATGTTGGCTCTCCACTGTCACCCAGCCCATCTCTGTGGTCTACTCTCATGCTCCCTGGGTAATGCTGTGCCGAGTCCAATCATCTCCTCCAAGGCTCTGCTCCATGTCATCCTCTAAGTCTCACCTGCTCCTAGTTCAAGTTCATCCTCTGGGATTAAGTCTCACCTCCTCCTAGTTCAAGTCCATCCTCTGTGATTAACTCCTCATGTCTGGCAACACATCTAAATTAGGTTCTGTCACATATTCCTGCCTGAAATGGCAAACCTGATAATAATTTAAAACCCTATGGTGTATTTTTTTTTATTTTATTTTGAGACAGAGTCTTAATCTATTGCCTTAGGTAGAGTGCCATGGCATCATAGCTCACAGCAACCTCAAACTCTTAGGCTCAAGCAATCCTCTTGCCTCAGCCTAAGTAGCTGGGACTACAGGCGCCCACCACAATGCCTGGCTAGTTTTTTTTCTATTTACAGTAGAGATTGAGAAATAAATATCATTCTGTCTTGCTTAAGCTGGTCTTGAACTTCTGAACTCAAACAATCCACCTGTCTCAACCTTCTAAAGTGCTAGGATTATAGGCATGAGGCAGCCATACCTGGCTCCTACAGTGCATTTTAAGCAGATTATATTCACTATTATCTATATTGTTATATTCTATCTATTCACAGGTGGAGAACCTGCAGCCTTAAGGACACATGTGGCCTTCTAGACCCTTAAGTGCGGCCTTTTGACTGCAAGGGCAAATTTATATTATGTTATAAGTATTCAGTAATGAATGCTATTATAAAAAACAATATTTCCCGCCCCTGGAGTTCTGTCATTAAAACGCATGGTTTATCAAATGCTGAGTTCTTTTTATTTTGTGTCATTGAAAGGTCACAAACATATGAGGCTGATAAACAATTTCACGGTTTCCAAATTCCCCTGCCTCAGCCCCCAGTTTCCAACACAACCCTGAATCCTCTCAAACCACATTAGTGAAGACGACCAAAGGTTATGTCTGAAGCCACCAACACTCAAAAGATCCCCCCACCAACTCCGTTCAACCCAAATGTCACAGACATTTACTCATAATTCCTGGGGTTTTTAGTCTAGAGGGTGGGGTGGGTATGGGTTAACTTACCTTGCTATAGCAGGATTTTTAAAATCCAGCTAGGAAAGATTCAAGAAAAGGAAGTCAGCAATGCTAAAGCAAAGCAGAATTTGCAACATATCGAAAAGGATTATCATAATGACTTGGAAATTCAAGCTTATTTTTTAGACTCATGGCTCTTTCCTTATTGCCTGAATTCATGACTCTGGGGCTTATCTGCCATGGGGAAGTATCCGCTGCACATTTTTAGTGCCAGACCCACTTCCTCCACCTCTGCCCCTACCCCCACCCAGCATGCTGCTTCCCACCGCAGCTGATGTGCCCATGGGTGCCCGGAAGTCAGACCAGCTTGAATATGGAATACACGGATAACAAGCTCAAGTCTACCCTTGGGGGTGCTCTCCTCAGCTGCTCAGCTCCCTGCAGCCACTTTGAGAGATGCTGAAAACACCGTGTTGGCATCTAACCTTTCAACAGTTCTGCCTTCTCTGTTCAGCCTGGCTACGAGCCCAGGTCCAAAGGAGGTGCAAGAAGTGGGGTGAAGAAAGAGTTTCCTTCCTTCTGAGACTCACTGGGGACACCCTCTCCGCAGCCTGCGGGAGAGGGTTGGGCGGGCTGCGAGTCAGTGTATTTTTAAAACATTCATTATTTTGACAATGGAGTTCCATGAAACCAGCTCTTATTCCTTTTCTACAAGTCAGATAGAGAGTTCCCAAAACACATTGCAGTACCGGAAAGTAAATAACAACTGCCTTGTTTTATGAATATGAGAAATTTCTCTGAAGATGCCTAAATATTATGATTAATTTAAAAGTAGATGAGCTGATGCGTATTTACAACATCAAAGTACTTTTCTGATTCAATCAGTTTCAAACACAGCATAACAGGTAAAACATTCATCTCAAATAGCAATTTAAAAGTGGGTGCTTTGATATTCTGAGGCTTTCAGAATCTGATTCTAACACCAGAGTGATCCTTTGGGTGGGTGTGAGGGGAGGGCTTCTTTCTGGATTTCATAGTCATATCAAAATGTAAAAGCACCTGTTATATCTCTTGAATTCAGAATAATAATGAACAATACTAATGACTATCTGAATGGCAATCAACATCCTTTCACCTATATGGTCTCATTTAATCTTCAAAGCATATGTCTGGGAGATAGATGTTATCAGTATTAATCACTGATGTCGCTGAGATTGCAACTTCCCTCACAGTTGCTTATAAAGTCTAAGAATAACTCATCTTTCTTGAACTCAAGCATATCCACTAAGGTCAGAAATTCTGCGGATTGAGCCTGAGCTATTTTTAGGCGGGGTTCTTAAAAGCAGCTGCAATTCAAGTGTCACAAGTGCACGCCTTTTTGACTCAGCAGTTGATAGCTCTGCTTCTCGCTGTTTCTTCTCCAAACTCCTTGGAGCAATCACCTAGAGCGTGTTTGGGGCATGCTGGGCTGGATATCTCTCTCTCTCCCCCTTTCTCTCTCTCTCTCTCTCTCTCTCTCACACACACACACACACACACACACACACGACTCCACCTCTGCAACGTGACCAGAGGCCCCTTGAGTTTTACAGCATGTGAAACCCTAGCACAGGACTCTGAACGACCAACAGTGATAAATGTTCTTTGATAATGGGATTCTGTAAAATTTCAGAGCCCACCAGGATGCATCCTAACTCTGACCCCAAGGCAGAAAAATGAGGGTCATCAAAGATGGAGACATCCTGTCCAACCATAACCAGGGCAGAATTCAGGGTTGAAGAACAGCCAGCTTTAGCCAGGCAGGGAAGTGAAAACCCCCTTCAACAGTCAGAGGTTTCGAGAGAGAGAGAGAGAAGGCAGAGTCAGCAGTCAGGCATCAGTTCAGATCAGTATTATTTCTTAAGAATCTTTCCAAGCCCTCTCAGAGCTAGAGAGCCAGAGGCCCTGAGCCCTTTCTCTCCATGTCTGACCGGCTGTCCACTAGGATGCCCTATTGCTTTTCCTGTCCTTTGACAGTGCAAACCAACTGGTTTCCTCTAACATTGATAAAATTATAGAATCTTAGATTTCAGATGATGTTTTAATGCAAACAGCCAAGTCTCCAGCCAATTTTCGAATTTTGTTGCTGCAACAATGAAGAATTTAGTGTGAGTGTGGTAGGGTAGTTAGCTTGGCCCCTTTTCCTTCTGGTCTCTCCCCTTCTCCCAGCACATGGGTGATCCGGAGCTCATCAGGGAGGGGACGCAGTTCCTAAGAAACTATAAATAGCCAGTTGGCACATGTCTCTGTGTTTTAAAAGAGGAAGCTTGGAGCTGGGGGGATCACATACACACAGAAATGTGTGGGAGAAGCAGAGGTCAAAGAGCATTGATTACCTCCACCTTCTGCTTAGAATAGGGTCCTCTGAGGTCTGAGGGAGGGAGCATGACAAGGAGACCGTGGTGTAACAGACAGAAAGCTGGGTCCAGAAACCAAGCTCCTTTCTTTCTGGGCAGTCTCTCAAGAAAGTAGCAATACCTCAAAGAGGAGACTGTTCTGCACAGAATCTAGGCATGTCCATCCATCTCCTCTTAAGGATTCCCTGCCCGCAAGTAATGCAGCAAAACATCTGTGTGCACTTCCAGTCCTAAAAGAAGCAGGCTGAAAGCCACACGCTGTCTCAGGGCAACTCAATGGAAACAGATGACTCAAGGACCAGAAGGCCTCTCAGGTCCCTGGAGGCACCGTGCAAATCCCTCCAGGGCCTCAGGGGAAGAGAGAGAAACTAGCAAAGGCCTGAGACTGTTACCCTTAGCCTGCCAGTAGGAGGGTTCAACATCGAATTACATTGAGTTGAAGGAACGTGAAGTTAATACTCTACGTCAACAATCTGTGGTCTCAGATTCATAGATCTGCTATACATTCAAGAATTTATAGCCACCTAACACACAAAAATGTTATTAAATATCTATATTATTCATAGTAATAATATTATTAGTGATTTCAAGATCAACTACAAAACGTGACGTTTTTCTTACATATATGCCTGCCAGTTGTTCTCTATGCCCAGATAGAAAAATGTTGGTTTAGTCCATTCCTCTTTTAAGATCTATTTATTTTTCAAAAAATGAAAATGTTAATTAAAGATTCATTATCACTTTAGGGGAAAGAGAAGACTAGAAAGTGTGGAATTGATGTCTAGGTTCGTTCCACAGGCATGGTTCTTATCTCTGAGTCATTCAGTTGTCTGATGATTCCTTGGCAAAGTGACGGAATGTACATGCGTCCCTACTAAATGTTTTCCCCTGTGAAGTTTCACCATTTCTTCCCACCATGCCACTTTTGAGTCTCAGTTAAGACAATAAGGATTTTGGCTGCCCACTCAACTCACATTGTCTTAATTCAATCACCATATGGATTCTTTAACAACTTCTTTCCCATCTTCCTTGTTCTTCTATAGTTATTTTACCTTCTCTTTAAACCTCTTATTTTTGGACCATGAAGTCCATCTCCCTTTCCTCTCCTATACCCTGGCAGCTCAAGATGAGCTGCTGGCAAAAAAAAGAAATTCCACATCAATGTGGAGAGAAGGGAACACTTCTACACTGCTGGAAAGAACGATACAACCTTTATAGAAAGAAAGATGGAGAATTCTCAAAGAAGTAAAAGTCATCTTCCATTTGAGCCTGTAATTCCATTACGAGATATCTACTCAGAAAAACAAAAAATCATTTTACCACAAAGACCCTTGCACCAGAATGTTTACTGCAGTTCAATTCACAATTGTCAGGTCATGGAAACAACCCAAGTGACCACTGACCCATGAATGCATTAACAAATTGTGGTATGTGT
Source organism: Galago senegalensis (assembly GCA_963575145.1). Taxonomy (NCBI): domain Eukaryota; kingdom Metazoa; phylum Chordata; class Mammalia; order Primates; family Galagidae; genus Galago; species Galago senegalensis. The sequence continues at coordinate 21,682 of CAUYTI010068633.1, read as the reverse complement.
ACACCACGGACTACTACTCAGCCATAAGAAAAGATGGAGATTTTACATCTTTTATGTTTACCTGGATAGGGCTGAAACACATTCTCCTTAGAAAAGTATCTCAAGAATGGAAAAAAAAAAATAGCCAACATACTCAATAAGAACATGAAACCATTATATAAACAACTACAAGCCCACACAAATGATAAAACACAAATATAGGCTAGCAAGGGGGAGGGGAGAGGAGAGAGAAGTAGGGGAGGGGAGGGAGGGAGATTGGCGGGATCTCACCTACTGTCCACAATGTGAGGGTGTTCACCTCTGGGTGCAGGGCTCAACTACAACTTGAACTTTACCTTGGAATTGGAAACAATGTAAACAAAAATCTGTACCCTGATATTAATTTGAAATAATAAATAAATAAATAAACCCCACGTCAGGGCAGACTGGTGTCAGAACCAAAGCACAGCTTCCAAACGCAGCTGAGCCCTCAGTATTTCACCACATCACTCCTCCCTTGGCCAGGTGGCTCCACTCTCTTCTGATTCTTCTCCTGCCTCCTGCTGTTTGTGTTTCAGTCCTCTATGGAAGCTCTTTTTCTTCTTTATTTAAATAGTGATGCTCTGGGCATTCTAGCCTTGGCTCCCATTCAATAAGCCCCACCCCCAAAGTCTCAGCCACTGTGATAACTTTGACAATGATACATGTCAATCATTCCCAGATCTATGTCTCTGGCCCAAGGCTTTCTCAGCTCCCTGTCAATAAGTTAATAGACCTCTCCACCTATATCACTAACACATTTGAAACACAGGTCCAAAAATTAACTTGTTTTCTATTATCCCATCCAGCAACCCCTGCATTTCCAATTTTGATGAAGATTACCTCCATTCCTTTTTTGTATGCCTGGTCAGATTTCTGTCCAATTCTTGCTAAGATGTTCGAGTCTATCCTCTGTTCTTCAGCAGCTGACCATATTGGCTATTTCTCCAGTAAAAATGAGACCATATGCCTGTTCCTAATTAGTATTCAATAAATAGTTGTTGAATGAGTGAATCATTTCCATGATCTACTGGCTTGACAATCTTATCGGAAAAGAAAATGAGTATACTGACAACATTTACATTTAAGAACCAATGCCAACTCTTTTTGATCATTCTTTTCTTTTCCTAAATGTTTATGAACAATCCATTTAACTCTTTTGCTTGGAGTTAACATCAAGCTTACATAAGTAATGAAGTTATGAGAATTTCTGTCAAAACCACAAGGGGGTTTCAGTCCCAGCTCCTTACTCATTGTACAAAGATCCAATTATTGAGACAACTGGGATTGCCAAGACAGAAATGATGTTTTTAAAAAGGAAGTTTTTGATAAGACAGACATCTTATCAGGAGAGCAGGAGGAACTGCCTCAAATTGCTCTGAGACTAAGGGAGTCTCCCCGACAAAGGGGGATTGAAGCGGGAGCTTCAAAGAACAGGAAGCACTCCTGCTGGAAATAGTTAAAAATTAACAGAGCAAAGTATACAGTGGTCAGACAAGAGACAATTAGTATTTCAACATAGGGAGGAATTTATCGAAGAATGGGGACAAGCAGGCTGAACCACAGGTCAGATGGTGCAAACACTGACCACCCCTAGAAGTAATTCAGATGTAAAGTAGAGATTAAGAATGTCAGGAGCTAATATAACTTATATATTCTATAAGTTATAGCATGGACTACTATTGGTCGCTATAGGAGAAGTTGCAGGAGAGGTGGAGAGCTTTGTCTTAACTTTGTAGAGCCTTTTTATGTCTTTCAATAAACCCTGAGTATTTTAAGGTATTATGTGTCTTCTATTTCATCCTAGTTGTCTCCTCCACCTGGAAGAGAACTTCCAAATGACAGACTCCAGCCGGTGTCTCCCCATGATGTGTCTCCAAGGGTGCCTCTCAGAGGCAGGTGATCAAGCCTGACAGGGTGGCAACCAAGGCTTCTCTCTGTACTTTTTCCTACAGAGAGGTGAGAGGTGGGTGGTTCCTGTAATAGGGTGTGATCCCAGCCTGGAAGCTTACTCCAGCTCACCCTTGTCTGTTTTAGAGTTTGTTGTTTGTTGGTGGTGTCTTTCAGTTCTTTGCCTGACCACCCAAGAACCCATGGTTTAAAGTTCCTGCATGCTTTCAAGACCATGGACAAGATCAAAGGAGCAACCAGTGCCTTGTGGCCCATCACCGTGTAACTATCCTGGGGCTGGGTGCAGTGGGAGCAGGTTATGCTGGATGGTGAGTCATCAGGAAGTCACTTAAGGTCCTTCAGAATCTCAGCTCCTTTTACTTGCAGAACATCCACCATTTTCCAGGCAAGAACTCAAAAGGTCAAGTAGTTCAGGGAAAGGAAACTATAGGTCATTGACATTTTTCAAGCGGGGGCTGATTACAGAATGAGTAGACTCAACTTCTTCTTCCCTTTGGGAATCAGCAGAAAAATGGGTCTCTACTGTTGTCTGGTTTCATGCTCATGTTTTATCTTCCTCACAGGTTTTTGTTTTTGTTTCCATCACTGCACCTGCCCTTTTCTCCAGAAGACCATGACATTGGTTTATAAAAACATGGCTAACATAACTGCATTTGGATGGCTCTCTTACTATTGATATAGGCTCATTTGATAGCTCTTTCAGAGTCTTAGACAAATCTAAAAATTCAGATTCCTCTAACCAATGTTTACTCTTTCCTTCTGACTAAAAATACTTCTCTTTGTCCAAGGAGAAAAAATTTAGAAGTTCTATACTTCTGGTGTTTTGGGTTTTTTTCCATGTTGCCTACTAATACACAATTTTCTTTAAGTAATAGATAGCCCTTCCTTATTTTTCTTCCTTTAAAAATGACTTTGAGATTCTACTTTTTTTGTCCTCTGTCATTTTTGCAAACCTCCTTATTTGTTTTTTAACTTTCCCTACTTAGCTTTTCCAGGCCCTTGACTCTATTTCTGCTTAGTTTATTTCCTCTCCTTCTATCTTATGGTCATATCATTTTTAAAAGCCTGTTTTAAAATGTCAATAATGTTGGCAGATAATAGTTACTGAGCATTGATTATGTGGTAGGCATACTTCATTCAATCTTTTAATTTCTCAGTAAACCAGTGGAATAGTTATCATTAAGATCCCTATATTACAGTTGTAGAAATAAGACTTGAAGAGATCCAGAAGTTTTTCAATATCACAGAGATGGACAACAGAAAATCTGGAAGCTTAAAACCCAAGTCTGAATGACTAAAAGCCAAAGCCCACTGTGCAAGTTCAGTCTTCTTCTGTGTGAAAGTATCACAGAACAAAGTTCATAAACTCAAAAGGGTCCAGAACCCACGTGGGAAATACCCAAGCAAGCCGAGCCTTTGCTTTGCAAACATATTGGAATATTTTTTCCTTCCACAAAGATACATATTTTTCCTTATTATTTTTACTTTCCTTTCCTTTACTTTACTTTCCTTTTCTTTTAAAGAGGTACACATAGGGAAAAATATTTCTCTCAATACACCCAAGGTAATAATGTGAACTTGTGACAAACGGCAGTGGAGTCTCAGGTTAGCTCAGGGGACTCCTTGGGCTGGGCTGGAAAGCATGTCCCTCACTCTCAGAGGTCTTCCAAGTGAAGACCTCTGACAAGCAGCATCAGCATCACTGGGGAGCCTGTTAGAATTGCAAATATTTGGGCCTCATCCCAGACCTACTGATTAGAAACTCCTGGGTGGGGCCCAGCACTCTCTGGCTAAGCAAGAGAGAGGTGGTTTTGATGCAGGTCGAGTTTGAGAAACCCTGCTCTACTGGGAAGGAAAATCTGCCACTCAGCTCCAGCTGATTGCTGACAAGTGGGTAGATGAATCGTAGGTCATCTGAGTCTCTACTGCTACAAGTTTACATTATTTTCATTCTCCCAATTTTTAAATATTGCCTTAAATGTTTTTAATACTTGTATGGGCTAAACCAAACAGGTGTGTAGGTCAGTTCTAGGTTACACACTACCAGTGAATGACCTCTGAGTAGAACCAAAGTTACATTTTAATATAGAGTTATTTTATTAATAACTACTATTGACATGACAATTAAATGGCTAAATGAATTAGTGTCTCCTTTCCATTATAATCACTTGTTGGAGAGAATAATCTAGCTAACTTACAGTAACATTTGATGGACTTGAAATGTTTTTATTGAAGTTATTTTTGCCCTGCTAGAAATCATCAAGATATGATTCATGTTCAAACTGTAATTTGAACTATGAAATAAAATATTAGCTCTACAGATTAAAAGGCAGCCCACAAACATTTGTAAACTAACTCATTTTATGAAACTTTTTTTGTTTTAATAATGTGTGTGTGTGTTTTTAGGATATGCTAAAGACTTTTTAACCAAGTTAGTCCAGTTCTTATGTTGTTATAAGTCTGTGGAAGGACTCTGTCCAATGTTTTTATGATTTTTGAGCCTTAATTCTGGATAAATAACACTAAGAACCTTTCAATGCAAGAATATTGTCCATGGATCAGGCAAAGAGTTTGGGGTCACAGTGTTTCCGGAAAAGAAAAAACCACTCATGGAAAGGTCAGCATATTCACGAATGGAAGAGAGAGCACTGTGGACGATTGTCTAATATGAGGTTGGAGAAGTGGAGAGAACCCAGATAGTGGAGGATTTGCAGACTTCATTAGGGATTTGGGGCTTTACGGTAAGGAAGATGGGAAATCACTGACAGAGTTCCATACATCCATGATGCCCTGAATCTTTAAAAGAGCAGTTAGGGTATGTCAGAGACTCAGTGGGAAAGAATAGATTCAAAGCAAATTGGATAGGAAAGCATTCCAGGCGGGCTGCTGGGACTTGGTGCTGTGGTGGTGTTAATAAAAGTGAAGTCAATTACACAGACTTACTAAGTATACAGTAAGTAAAATTGCTATGGCTTTGTGGTTACTGATAAGACTCGAATAAACCAAAATGTCTGGGCACCGAGGACCATGGCTAGAACTGCCCTGCAGCGTTCATGTCCCAGCCTGCACTGACTCCACAAATCCGTGCTCTAAAAAAACCCAGTCTTCTTCCAGCTCCTTCAGTCCGGCCTGCCTGCACAGTGCTGTGGATTCTCAGGCTCACACTCCACATTTGCATATATGTATATGAACCTGTAAAGTAACAACCACTCCTATGTGAACCTGTGCTGAGTCCCCAAACAATCCACTTCTGGAAAATGGTCTGTTAAAAGTTAAATATTCCTTGCCGTTTGTTAATCATGAGCTTCTCACATTCTGAGTCCTCAAACTATATTCTCAGTTATTTATTCTAATAAGGTCTGAACCGCTAAAATTAATTTTTCTACATCCAATTTCCCTTATGAGAGCAAGATACATTAGCACCATTCTACCACGCTGACCTAGGAAAGGCCTTCCCACTCATCAGTCAAAATCTAAGACCCAGTGGGGAGGTTATACTTCTTAGTTGAATGTATACAGTAGAACCACCATAGTTGACCACCTTCCTACATTGACCACTTCCTTAAGTTGACCTTATTGTCACAGACCTGACATGCACCACATGGATATATTAGCACAGTAGGCCTAGTTCCTTATGTGGATCACCTTTGTATGGTGACCAGTATGTTACAGTCCCTTGGGTGGTCAACTTACGGACGTTCTGCTATATTTGCAATTTAGGGAATTGTGGGTTCCCAGGGCAAAATGAAGTAAATCTACTTCAAATATCTTTGCACTTTGTTACCATTACCACCTTAATGAAAATGTGGTAAAGAAATTTTCATAACCTATTCGTTTCTTTTAGGAATTGGGAACTCAGTATCACAAATACTTACCAGAGGAAGACTATGGGCCTTCCAAATAAAAGGAAATACCTGATCAGAAATACAGGCAGCACCTACTCAAACACAGTGCCTAGGTGAGTATCGTTTAAAATACATAATCATAAAAAATACATAATCATTTGGAAATTCTTCATCAGTTATGAGCTGTTTTTCAACCTAGGAGTGATTATGTGGGGGTTGGTCACTACAGTATTTATTTATTCCATTAAGTTAACAAAAGAAAATATGAACCAAAATTTAAAAAATACAGTTGCATGGTCCTGTATAATGACCCATGCTTCCCCCCTGTGCCAAGATCCACTCCCATGTTCTAGCTCCCTTCGGAGGGTAAGGCTCCGATACACACTATTTCAGTGGGTGAAATGGAGACACCATGAGGTCCAGCAGAAAATAAACTTGGCACATTTAGGACAGGAAAATCAGCCCCATCAATGCTTCTGAGGTATGGGGAAGAGTTCACTTTCCCCTCCCAAGGCACTAGGACCCTGGGGAGACAGAAAGCCTAGACACCCAAGAAACTAGACAGAAAGAAGGCAGACAGGCCTGTCCCTCCACTCTGAGTGTTCTTCCTCATATGCAGAACCAGGTTCAGTGTGATGTAGTCCATCCCAAGGTATTCTGACAATGGCTGGCTACCTAATGAGAAGAAAGACTGGGGCTCGGCACCTGTAGCTCAGCGGCTTAGGGCACCAGCCACGTACCCCAAAGTCTGGCAGGTTCGAATCCAGCCCTGGCCTGCCAAACAACAGTGACAATTACAACCAAAAAAAAAATAGCCAGGCGTGGTGGCAGGTGCCTGTAGTCCCACCTACTTAGGAGGCTGAGACAAACAAATCACTTAAGCCTAAGAGTTTGAGGGTGCTATGAGCTATGACACCATGGCACTGTACCCAGAGTGACATAGTGCATAGTGAGACTCTATCTCAAAAAAATAAAATAAGAAGAAAGACTGAGACATAGAGAGGGGCTTCCCATTTTCAGAGGAGAATTAAAGATTTCATACCTTCATTTCTTATAGGCTGCCTTTTGCTATGAACCTAAGTAGACCTACCCCTGGCTTAGTGGGACTGGGAGTGAAGTGGATGACACAGGCAGCCTCCAATTATTCAAAAAAAAAAAATGTGGGCAAGAGTTCCATTCCTTCTCTATTACACCTGTATTATTAAAACACACAGATCTGGGATTTAGAATTGAAGTTGAGAATGATTTGTCTTTATATTAGATCTAGAAACTACCTAGTAATGAAAAAATCCGTAGGCAAAAATTATCACCTCTCTGAATACTGTTCCTTAAATAGAGTTTCTTGGTTAATACTTAGTACATTATAATCAGTAACCATAGCAGCGTATGGATTTGAATATATGCTTTCAAATTCCATACAACTCTTAAAACGTGAAGTTGAATTCTTCCTTTATATTATTGCTTTCTCAGCTCAGCCGGGGTCAGCTGGTGTGAAGTTGGGCTCCCCAAGGTCAGGCAGAAGGAAACTCACCAAAGAAGTTGAATCTAATATTTATCAAAAAATAGGCGCTTCACACAATACACCATTTATCTGGGTGCTTTATCTAGGCTAAAGAATTTATTCTTTTCCAAACCATTTGAAGCAAATCTACCACTTCAAAGATGAGGAAACTGGGGCTTAGGACTTTAAGTGGCTGACCAAAGGTCACACAGCCAGTGCGTGGCAGAAATAGGATGCAGGCATAGGTGTATTTCACAAGGGTATTTCAAATTCTGTGGTTCTTCTTCAGGCCATCTAAATTACCATCTGGGCCAATTTTCCAATTGACAGAACCACTAATTACTTCCCTCCCTCCTTTTACTGATGAGAAGACTACAGCTCAGGTGGTTAGGTGTCTTCCCAAAGTCACACAATTATTGCTACAAAACCCAAACCCAGGATTTCTAAATCCCTCTCTAGGACTTTTTCCACTAGGAGAAGAAAATGACCTACCTAAACTTCACCGTTTTTTAAATAAGTCATTTGTAATTTTTGTTGACTGCTTACTATTTAGTCTAAGCAACACCAAGGGTCACTCTGCCTCTGGACACCTGATAAGACCATTTCTAGTCTCCAGCATACATTGTACTGAAAGTCCAATTCTCTCTCCAAGATTTCTCTGTGTTCTCCTGGGTTTCTGCTCTCCTGGGCCCCTCTTGCTTCAGCTGACTTCTTGGTCTCCACTTGGCATCTTGTAATTTTTTCCTCATTGCCATCTAGTTTCTTGAACTGGTATCAACTACCTACCTATTACACAGAAATGAATAATCACCCACACAAAGTCGTTGTAGATATCAGCTTTTACAGAAAGGTTAGAGAAATTAAGAAATACAGGGTGGCCGTACTGTTGACCCCCAAGCAATCAGAATCGAATAATAGACAATCCTGTTTTATAGTCCTTCAGCTAATCTCTCACATCGCTCAGCTGTTCTCTAGCTCCTGGCTGTCTCCACTACCACACCCCATGAATTCTGGGGTGTTGTCTAGCTCCTGGCTATCTCCACTACCACACCCCATGAATTTTGGGGTGTTCTCTAGCTCCTGGCTGTCTCCACTACCACACCCCATGAATTTGGGGGTGTTCTCTAGCTCCTGGCTGTCTCCACTACCACACCCCATGAATTTTGCTTTAAATGCAGAGTAATTCCACCATCCATTTTTTCTGTCCCAAACTTCTGAATTCTATCACGGCGCTACCTTTTTATTCCCAAAGCTCTATCAAGATATTTTCTTCTTTTAAGATCATTTGTTCCCAAAGCAAATTCTACTATTACGTATCAATTATTAAGTACACACACACACACACCAGTCACCCACTACATCCCACGTTCCGAGAAGTACACTTAGGGTGGAATCTACACTAAAAGAGTAGCTAACTTAATGAGAAAATAAATACACGTAACAGACTTCACTGGGCCTCAGGACCTGTGAAAACAGTGCAATCATATGAATTTACCAATTCAGTTTCCCCAGCATGCCCACCCACCCCAGGAACCCCCAGCTTCACATCCCAACAGATTTGAGAAAGGCCAGTATAACAGAAATTCAGCCTCCATAACTATGAAAACTATATAACTTTTATAACTAGAGGGGGGAGAAAGATGTTTGAAGGCTGAAGAAGGGAGAGTTACTAGGATGACCAGGGGCCAAAAAAAAAAACAAAAAACAAAACCAGAGCCACCTGAGGTTCAAGTCAGCTACTTAGGTTTCTGAACTTTAGTCACCAGGGTTTGATGTGTCAATGTCTGTATTTCACATCTGTTTTAGTTTTACAAACAGAACAAAAGCCTAGGGTTATCTGGGGTTTCCACTTCTGACCGAAAGGAAAGTATTAACACTCCAACGATAACAGAGGATGGAGATCCATTTACCTTCATGTTACTATGCTTTTGTTATACGGAGTGAGAAAAATTAGTCTGTGAAAAAGTAAATTTTCCAAGCAATTTTTACAAGGATACTGCTACCCACCCTCCATCCCTCACTCATGATTCCAAGATCCAAAGAACTCTGGAATTCCAGCATTATTTTATTCCTATAGTTTCTGGTAACACCATCTGGCGGCAGCATCTGAACTGAACAGGCATGAGGCTGCTTCTGGTCTTTACCCATCCCACTTCACGGGAGTAGTTGCATGTTAGCTGCAGAAACATGAAAATAAAATACACAATGCAGAGTCTACCCTTCAGAAGTCTAAGACGTCTTGAGTTCCAATACACATCTGGCTCCAGGGGCTTCAGACAAGGGACTATGGTCCACACAGGCATCTGCTCGAGGAAACTGAGAGCAAGTGAGGGGGCGCCACGGCAACTGGGGGAAACTCACATGATGCCAACGGCCCTGTTTTCAGGTGCGCTAACTGGAACTTGCAGTCAGAGGAAGAGAACACGGGACATGTTGTAGACATGTAGAGTTGTGTAGAAGATATTTCAGGTGCAAACTATCTCATGTCCTCCAGCCAAAACCAAATTCCCCTGTGGAGGACTGCTGCCCAGCCACTTACTACCCTCTACAATGGGGGGTGATGGGGCCAGAGCAATGGCGTCACAAACATTCTCAGTGGAAGTTCTCTAAGCTCCTCCTCTTATTTAAAAAATATATATATATATCTGACCATTGGCGTTATTTAGCATTCCCTCAATGATCGATTTTAAAAAAAAAAGGATTACTTTAAAAAGAAAAAAGGGGGGGGTTTCAGAAAAGCTCAAACGGGGCAGTGAGTACACTTTGCAGTTCTTGTTTTAATCACATGTGCTAACCACACGAAGGAAATTTTGTTTGTGTAAAAACGACCAGTTTCTCTTTCATATTTATTATTTGAAATCATAGGTGCAGTTAACAATCTTCAGCCAAGGATCTGCCCTTCTTCATTCCCGAGGCTGTGGGTATTACCTACATTTACGCAGCATCAGGGGTTCAAGGACCATCTGTTATATGTCAGGAAAAAAAGTGAAATTTCCAGAAATTATCGTGCATGCTGAATGGAATTTAGCAGAGTTAGTGTCTTCAACAGGTAGTCGACTTCTTTTCCCTTCTTTGCCTGGAATATCTACATAACAAATCTCACACTTCTTATATAAATGACCAAGCAATGTTGTTCCCCTGTCTTTCTTCTGAGTAACACCAACATGAAGAAAATGTTTTAAGCTGGTTTCTCTCTTAGCTATAAAACATGGCTCCATGAATATCACCTTGAGTGTTTGGTTTCTGGGTGGCGGCCAAAGATTCCCCCTCTTCATCTGCTGTTTGAGAAACATTCTTCATGTGTCTTACAAACGGGTCTCCCAGGCTTTTCTTTCACTATTTAGACTTTTTCTCCCTCCACCTCCTTTAAGATTCCTTTTCAGAGAAGCTGCCTTGATCCCTGGTTTAAATTGGGTTTCCTGTTATTGTTTCTCAAATCATGATGCTTTTTTTTTTTATTCATAGCACTCAACACAAATAAATTAAATTCTTTAATGTCTGTTTTCCTATGAGGTGATAGGATGTTTGAGATCAGGAACCAAGTCTGTTTCCTCGTGGCTCCTTAGTTAGGCTGGGTTTTAATTTTTAGTTTTTGTTTGTTTTTGTTTTTTTAGTTTCGGTGGGGTTTTTCAGGAGGGAGAGAATGAGGCTTTTGTTTTTTTGTTTTTTTTTTTTTAATTACCGCATATCCAGTCAGGGAGTGGATGATAAATAAATATTCATTGAATCAATATATTAAAAAGACTTAAGTAGGCTGGGGTCATTGGATTTGTTTACCGGGTCACTAGAGACTTTATGAAAAAACATCATTAAAAGCGGAGATGGCTAAAAAGAGAAAGGCTGAAAAGAGCTGGGAGCCCAGGAAAGGGGGCAGAGCACACTTACCTTTGCATAATGAGACTTGCAATTATCATGGTAAAAATGCAAGACTCCAATCAATGACCCATGCTAATCAGGAACATTTATTTCAGAGCTACATACCATGTCACTGTGATTCAGAGTGAACACCTTCCTGGCGCTTTATTTGCCACAATAAATGCTTAATTGCAGCCTGGGTTGTTAGCATTGATTTAGATGTCAATAAAACTCTCTCCCACAGATATTAAATTTTATAATTAATCATTCATGAAACCTTTTTAAATCAACTTTTCTTTAAGTATTTTAAATTCTTGTCAGACCCATTCATTTTCCTGGCGCTGATCTAAGAATTGGTTTTCGGTGATAAATTGACCATATTCTTCCAGAGCACATACTCCCTAAGAGGTTGAAAACATCTGTCTACATTAATCTGATTTATCATATGATGGAACCCACACCACAGTAAACACAGTGTAATGAGGAGCATCTGTCAATTCTAATGGCAAGGGATGTGAAACATTTTCAAGTCCTTTGCATTTTCCTTTTTCTTTTTCTTTTTCTTTTTTTTTTTTTTTTTGAGACAGAGTCTCACTTCACAGCTCACAGCAACCTCAATCTCTTGGGCTTAAGTGATTCTCTTGCCTCAGCCTCCCGAGTAGCTGGGACTATAGCCGCCCACTACAACGCCCCACTATTTTTTATTTGCAGTTGTTATTGTTGTTAACCAGGCCCAAGTCACTGAGCTACAGGTGTGGAGCCCAAGTCCTTTCCATTTTTATGGCAAGTAAAATGAATTGATCCATACATTCAGTGAGGCAGTCAATTAACACTTGTATGAGTGACATCTGGTACCAGAATGACATATGTAACACCATGCCCCATCCTAGAGGGGGGGAGTCCAAGTGTAGAGATAGACATGAAGCCAGTGACAGTAATAAAAGGGTCACAACAGTTATGATAGAGGCTAGAATAATTGACAAAGAAAATTCTGGAGTTGGGGGGAATGTGGGAATCAGAATGGCTTCTCGACTCAAACTGCATCTTAAAAACTGAGCAGGTAAATGAGGTCAGAACAAAAGGGAGAAGGGGTGGTCCAGGTATGAAGGAGCGATGGATCAAAACTTAGGCATAAAAGAGCACGGCGTCCTCAACATGCTGGTGTTAGGCTCCTCCACGTCAGGTGTGCAGGGAGCTCAGGGAGAAATAAGGGTGGAGAGGGAGGAGCCAGCGGCCAGACTGTGCAGGGTCTGTGTGCTGTGCTAACACAGCCTGGATTATATAGTCTTGGCCATGTGCAGCCTCTGCAGTATTTTAAGCAAGGAATGCCTGGACAAGACAAGTGTTTTAGAGAGTTCACTCTGGCCATTGGTTAGGAATTGATTAGAAGATTTGGGTCCTGGAGACACTTTCATTCATTCACTCAAACATGTTCAAGTGCCCTCTAAGTGCTGGACACCGTCCCAAGCTGTAGAATTCAGCAGTGAACCAGAGACAAGATCTCTGCTCTCCTGGAGTGTTCTAACAGGGCAGAGCGACAGTCACCAGACGCATGAATAAACAAACAAGAGAAATAGAAGACTGCTGCATGCTGTGCAAAACGTGAAAAGGCTCATATAAAAGAGTGTGCAGTGGATGCTTTAAATTGAATGGCTCAGAGCAGCATCCCCACGACAAGGAGGAAAGTCACTCTGTGACTGAGGGGAGAGTATTCTGGGCAAAGGAGAAAGCTGGTGTAAAATCCCCCAAAGAGGAGAAGGTCGGTGAGCTCAAGAAATGGCAAGAAGGCCACTGTGGCCAGGAGCAGATGGCGGGCACTGACGTTGACTAGGTAGACAGAGACTTGAGTTCAAAGTCCATGTGACCCAGGCCTCTGTGTTTGGATTTTATTTTAAGGGCCCAGGAAAGTCACTGTATAGTTTTAGGCAGGAAAGTGATACCATCGGGTCTATACTTTTAAATGGTGACTGGCTGCTTTATGGAAGGTCAACAAGAGTAGAAATAGGGAGAAGCCAGGAATCTGTGGCAGAAGCCAGATTCCTGAAGCCAGGAATCTCCCTCAGGGGAGAGGCCTGGTCAGGCATAAAAGAGCAGGGCGCCTTAAACGTGCTAGTGTTAGGCTCCTCCACGCCAGGAGGTGTGCAGGGAGCTCAGGGAGAAACAAGGGTGAGGCTGGTCAGGGAGACAGCAGGGGAGACGCAGATGCAATTAGGACATGTCTATAGGTGGGGTTTAAAAAAGGACTTGCTGGATGGAGAAGGCCTTTCAGGGAGCCAGAGGGCATGGCCATAAGGGAACAGTGTGGACGCTATAAAGTGAACAGTCTGCAAGGGGAAGGCGGAGAGCCACACCGGGAGGAGACAAAGAGGAGCTCGGGGCTTGTGGGCACAGACAGATGAGAACTCAGGGAAAGTGAGACTGTCCTTTCAGGAAGCCCATCTGTGAAGGGAAGGAGAAAGATTGAAAGAGTCCAAGGAAGGGCCTGTGGAATAAAAATGGTAGAAATGCAAGTGACTGTGGTGGGACGGTGAAATGGTACAGCCATTACAGAGAAAATGATGGCACCGCCTCAAAGATTAAAAATAGAATTGTCGTATGATCCAGCAATTCCACTTTTGAGTACGACCCAAAAGAGTTGAAAGCAGAGGCCAAGCGCTGTGGCTCACGCCTGTAATCCCAGCACTCTGGGAGGCCGAGGCAGGTGGATTGTTTGAGCTCACAGGTTTGAGACCAGGCTGAGTAAAAAGCAAGACCCTGTCACTACTAAAGAGGCAAGAGGATGGCTCAAGCCCAAGAGTTGGAGGTTGCTGTGAGCTATGACGCCAGGGTACTCTACCCAGGGCAACTGCTTGAAACTGTCTCAAAAAAAGAATTGAAAGCAGAGTTTTGAGGAGATATTCGTACGCGCATGTTCATAGCAGCGTTATTCTCAACAGCCAAAGGTGAAAGTAACCCAATACCCACCAGTGGATGAGTGGATGAACAAAATGTGGTCAGGATATTATTCAGCCTTAAAAAGAAGGAAATTCTGATATGTGTCGTAACACGGAGGACCTGGAGGTCATTATGAAATCAGCCAGGCATGAAAGGACAAACATTGCATGATTCCACTTACACGTGGTGCACAGAGAGAAAGTAGACCGTGGTTGCCAGAGGCAGAGGGGATGAGGCAGGGAGGGTACTGCTCAGCAGGTATTCAGTTTCAGTATTGCAAGATGAAGAGTTCTGGAGATTGGCTGCCCAACAATGGGAAGGCACCTGACACTTCAAAACCGGTTAAGATGGTTAAGTTTTCTATTATGTGCATTTTACTATAATTAAAATGTGTTTAAATGCAAGTGAACAGCAAGGGTAGAATGATGAGAGACTGATGAGCGCTTTCCCCTGAGGATGGAGGAAGGGAGCTGAAGCGGATGCTGGCTTCACGTCGGGACAGAGAACCGAGGGTGGCGTGGCTATTAACCTCGATGTTCTCTCTACGGACTAAGGAAAGGCCATCAGCGAGAAAAGGGAGGAGCAGGCAGGGCTCACTCCTATCTCAGTTACCCAGGCGGGTGTTGGAGGAACACAGCACGTGGAGATCACTGGCACAGAGGATCAGACTCTGTCCTGGCTCCCTCCTCTCCTGCTCGGAAACTTTCCCCAGGTGTTTAACCTGTTGACCTAGGCAGTCAATGAGAATAATAATGTGCCCACTTCATGAACAAATATGAAACCTTATATTTGAGACGATCCACACCTATCTGCTCAGCATACAAATTATTTCTTTCATCTTGTTCGGTACCAAAACAAGGACGGCTTGCAGGGACACTTTTGAAATTGTATTTGTTGACAGCTCCTCTAGAAGCATAAAGGAGGAAGGCTGGTAATTTTAAATTTGAGTAACTTACAGTATCTAAGAATTGCCTTCATTCTTTTCATAATGTCAGACAAGAAGCGTTCGTGATATACAAAGAGCACCCGAAATACCTCTAGTTGGAAGACGACGCAACAGTACTCTCCGTTACCCACCTGGCTGTGGATGCCAGTCCAGTGAGAACAAGCGCAGGGGACGCAGCTGAGCCCCGCCTGGCACCTGCATTATTCCCGCGCACACGTGCACTAAGATTGTATTTGCTTGGCAATTTTTATGCGAACTGATACATGCGAATTGAATTTTAAAATGAACAGTGTAGGGCAGCAACATTTTTAATGAAGCAAGTTTTACATCTATTTTTATTTCATTCATAAATATTTCAGTCTGTATTTCTAAAAGCTAGGAACTCATTTTTTTACAAACAACAATATTATTATCACATCTAAAGATACTGATCATCTTTGATGTCACCAACTTCCACTCAGCACTTAATGCCCCCAATTTATTTGTTTGTCCTTTAAATGAAGATCCAAATAGGCTCAGTATTTACAATCAGTTGAGATGCCTTCTAAGCATCCGTAGGTTCCTGTCCTCTGTCTCTTCTTCCAGGCTCTTGCTTTTTTGTTAAAATTGAGCAGTGGGCCAGGAACTACGCCAAGTCTTAGTATAAGTTTTCTAGGGCTGTCATAACAAAAACTACAGACTGGGTGGCTTAGGCAACAGAAACACATTTATTTTTTGATGATCAATAAAGTTTCTTTACAGCTAAGGTGAAGATTAAGTATATTACCAAAAAGACTATATTACTCCTTAACTGCCAACTGCTTTCAGGCAGAAATTGATGACCAGGTCGTGTGATTTATTAATTGAATAAGATATTCCTTCATTCACTAAAAATTTCTTGGGTGTCTTTATGTGGCAGACACTGGGCTGGGCCCTGCAGAGAAAGAGGTGAACAAGGATGGAGCCTCCCTCAACAAAGACACCCTCTGCTAGAGGGGACTGACTTGTCAACAGGCAGTGACAACATGAGGTATGTTTGCAAACTCAGCAAACAGGGTGCGACTGTGTCCTCACTTACCTCAACTGTTCCACGGTTAAGCCCCACCCTCCAGCTCTGGTGGGCACAGTGCACAGAGTACACCCTGGTTTGAATTTAGAAGCTAATAACTTAAAAATCAGATTCACAAGGAGTTTGACTAGCCAGAATACTGCTAACAGAGGCAGTGGGAGATAATGTTTCAGAATCGACTCTCCTCTTTCACCAAGCCTCAGACAATGGTACACCGGGGTAGCCCGTGCCACATTCCGAATCTATCTTTGAGTGGTACATAGTATTACAGCTAATACTGGGGAAAACGTTCATTTTGGAAGAAAATAAAGGGAGTAAAAGGTTTAACCCTTGCAGCTACTTGTGTCCAAATGTTTCCACTTCTTAATTTCTTTAAGTTAAAAGCCATCTGGCAGGGAGGGTCCTGATCTCTAAGTGGACTCGCTAGAGGATTAAACGACTGTTAGTAATATATTTAGTTACAGTCAATTAATAAATAACCTGACAAACAATAAATAAGAAATTAATCAACATGAAGGGTTTTAAGAGGCAAATAACTATCATGAAGAACAGGGAACTGCTGCCAGGAGGCTCCATTGTGTGCTTAAAGTGAAAGACAGGAACTCTGGTCTCTCCTAATGAAATGACACGGGGCAGGGTAAGTAAGGGTGTAGGCGGGTGATGCTGTCAATAGACCGTGAACAGTAAAACAAGTGTTCTCCAGGACCTAAAATTCAGTGATTGCCTCTTCCAGGCTGGCGCCCTGGGAAGGGCATCCTTAGAGGGCATTCTGTGGGTCACAGTGTGAAATGGACCTGCATCAGTCCAAACGTCAGCCCAGAGTGGAGGCACTCTCTATGGTGGCTCACAAAGACACAAAGACTGGTAAGGCAACCAAAGGAGCAGCGAGCTAGCCAATATGAGCCACGGCTGATTTGCACGTGTGGTTACAGACTCCAGAAATCACTCCCGGAATATTCCCTTCTCTGTCTTCTACAACTTTTTCCATCTATCAGTTGGGTCATTTCCAGTGATATATAAACCCAGCTTGATCTTTAATCACCTTATAAAAATGTCCTCTCTAGACTCTGCTTCCCCCTTCAGCTACTGCCCATTTCTCTCTTCTTTGCACAAAACTTCTTGAAATATTTGACTATTCCTTGCCGGCTCTAATTTCCTCTCCCACTTTTTTTTTTTTTTGATAACACATTCTAATTAGGCTTTTGCCACCAGCACTACCCAAACTGCTCCCCAGAGCTCATCCCCCATCTCCACATGGCTGAACCCTCGGGCAGTCCTTGGCCCACCTGCAGTATCAGCAGCACATGATACAGCCGACCACAGTCAACTTCTCAGAACACTTTCTTCACTTGGAATTCATGGCAGCACACTGCTGCCTGTTTGGCTGGTTTATTCCTTGGACTGTTTCTACATACTCTCTCGGGATCTAATGCTTTCGACACCGCACATGTTGACAGGGGCCAGATCTATACCTCCAGAAATCTCAGCTCATTATTCAAGCTTCTACACAACTCCATTCGGACGCCTAAAAGGTTCTTCAAAATTAAAATGCCCAAATGGACTTCCTGGGCTTCCTGCCACCCACAAAGGTTGGACCACTCCCATCCCTCTCTTCTCAGTCAATAGCACCCAGTATTTCACTTGCTTAAGTGAAAAATCTCAGAATTGGGGCCTAATTTCTTTCTTTTTTTTTTTTTGCAGTTTTTGGCTAGGGCTAGGTTTGAACCCACCACCTCTGGTATATGCTGGCACCCTACTCCTTGAGCCACAGGTGCCGCCCCCAGGGTCTAATTTCCTCAAAGTTGGAAGGTTTTTTTCTTTACCCAGTATAAAAGGACCCTAGTAAAATGTCATAGATCCCTTCGAGGAAAATCTCAGTGTCATAGGTACTTCCTCCCAGCCTTCCCCAAAGGGAATGTGGCCACTTCCCGGGTTGATTATGCACCATAGAAAGGGAAATACCCAAACTTTTCTAGGATAACTGAAAACTGGGTCTAAATTGGCACTCATTCCTGGGAACCCAAAGGCCACTGTGGTCTGTGGCGACTTACAGAAAGCAGTAAGTGGAAAAGGTGGAATTTTGACCTAAGTCTCACAGTGGGCCAGGTGAGTCAAGAAACCCAACCTGTGATTATTTCCCTAGCGCCTTCAGGCTTCGTTGGAGCTGATGTTCTCAGGAACTGGCAGAATCCCCCTACCCGATGGTTTACAGTGGTGGAATCTGCAGCTAGCTTCCTGGGTCCAAATCCTAGATACGACCCTAGCTGTGTGACCTTGGAAAACCCACTTAACTTCTCAGTACTTCAGTTTCCTAAACTTAAATTGGATAATAATATCTTTTAAGGGTGCTACGAGGATTAAATGAGTCTGGATTTGTCAAGTGCTACATGTTGGTTAAATAAATAAACTCTTAAACCTGTTTCTTTATCTCACATTGCCCCTCAAATCAATCAGGAAATCTCTTTGGCTTTCCCTTCCAAGACAACTTCCCAGCACTTCCACTGCCATGGCCATGCGTGAGTCGCCACTCCCTCTGGTGTGGACGACTGCAGAACTTCTCAGTTGAGAGACCCTCCACTGCCCTTCTGACATGACCCTCTTAACACTGTCCACACCACTGCTGCTCACGCTCACCTTACCACCTCTGCCCTGGCTGCTCCTTCCCCTGGGACGCTCATGGCCCAATCCCCCTCAATGTTTTGTTCAAACACCACCTTCCTAATCAAACCACACTGGCCGCCTCCACGTAAACAACACTGTGTCCGTATCCACACTCCCAATACCTCTTACCCCAGCCTACTTTAACAGCACCTGCCACCATCTAACAAGTGTATAATTTTCTGTATTTACTAGATCCCACAGAGGGTCATGACAAGGTCCCAAAGGATTAAAGCTCCACTGGATAGAAGGGATCTGAATGCCTGAGTCACCGCCTGGAGCAGATCTGTGTCGGAGAAGCTACCCGTAACACAAGCATTAGCTTTTCCCCAGCAAGGACTGACCACTTGCCAGGAGGCACATGCCCAGTTCTGAGGAGCATGGATACCAGCTCCCATTTGACTTTGCCATCACCCAAGTTTCCAGCGTATATCCCGAAGGTGAATAGAGCCTTGCCTGGGGAACACAAAGTAACAGTAGTGTCCATAGGACCCAGTAACCAGAGAGAGGGAGAAAGACGCCAGATAGCCAAACAGGCAGCCTCTTATGAACTAGATCTTCTGGAGAAGAGAGATAGCAACTATGCTTTTAAAAATGAGATTTAAAAAATAACAACAACTCAAAGAAATTCAGTTCAAATGTGAAAAAAAAAAAACTCTGAAATTCAAAAGGGTTTCTTTCTCTCTCTCTCTCTCTTTTAACTTCCTAAGTGAAACGGATGAATTAAAGGAGCTGTTAGTCTCTGTTGGGGATTGAAATTGGGTCTCACATCAAGGAAAAAGATAACTCAACACAGAAAGTGAAACACAGAGGGATGAAATCATGAGAGAAATGATGAGAAAGGGCCTGGAGGACAGACTCAGAGGTCAAACATGTGAATGACAATGTTTCCCGAGGAGGGAAGGGACCGGATGGAGGAAGGCATTAGTTAAGGAAATAACAGAAGAAATTTCCTCTGGTTTGAAGAAAGACTCAATTCTGCAAATTGAAAGTGCTCATCAAGTGCCGGGCAGAATTCATAGGAGAAATTTTTCTTTTAAAAAACACTTACATTTTGACAACTTCTATAAAAGTCATTTTTAACAATACCACTTAGGCATGTCCTGGCAGACTTCCTAAATTCAAGCAAAAAAATTGTACAGGCTGGGTAGGTGCCCTGGCTCACGTCTATAATCCTAGCACTCTGGGAGAACAAAGTGGGTAGATCACTTGGGCTCAGGGGTCTGAAACCAGCCTGAGCAAGTCCCCCACCTCTGCCAAAAAATAAAAGAAGAAAAATTAGCTGGGCGTTATGGCAGACGCCTATAGTCCCAGCTACTTGGGAGGCTGAGGTAAGAGGATCACTTGAGCCCAGGAGTTTGAGATTGCTGTGAGCTATGATATGGCACTCTACCCAGGGTGACATAATGAGACTCTGTCTCAAAAAAAAATGGATAGGCTGTCAGACATGAAAACTATGCTATGTGCAGAGAAGAGAACTGGCATGAACTGGGTGCACCTCTGGGATGGGGACCAGCCACAGAACACCGAGGGGTCCAAGAACTGATGTGAGCTGGACTGACCTCCCAGATGGAGGACCAGCCACAGAACACTACAGACTCCAAGAACCAACATGAACTGGACTGAGCCCCGGGACAGAGGACCAGCCACAGAACACTGAGGACTCTGAGACCACATCCTATCCCCTGCCACAAGACCACAGTTCACCTCGGGATGGGGGTGAAACAAAGGTGTGTGCAAATATGGAAGGGTTAAAGGCTTACGTCACTGACATATTTCACATAATGAAATACTTCCAGAAGGTCTCTAAGGCAACAACAAAATGTGAGTCCAACAGAGTCCCTGATAAGGAACAAGGAGGAGAGAAATGCCCCTGAGCCTGAGGACCTCATTCCCTGGTGTGTGTGCACATGTGTGTGTGTGATTTTCCACGTAGGCCTGCCTGTATCTAAATCTACATTGAAAATGACAGTGATTGAAAATTTGTAACATGAGTAATAAATAATCATTATTCAACTAGAAGAAGCATCTGACAGGGGAAAACCTAAAAATATCTTAAAGTACCAAACTATTTCATAAAACCTTGGGAAGGGAGGAGGGAGGAAGCAGAGAAGGGAAGTAGAAGTTTTCTTAAGGTTTCATCTGAGATAAGCAGAGGGAAATGAAAGCGTCATAAAGGGAGAAGAGGGCGGGGAGCAAATCAAGCACTGATGGAGAGAGAGTTGGTATCTTTTCCATATTGATAGCAGAGAGGTCTAAGAGGAGGGAACGGAATGAGACAGCCGTGTCCAGAGGAATGGGACATCGTGATAGAACCTCTAAATTTAACAAGGAAAACTAAGAAAATTAATAGTGCCTTGAGCAATCTGCCAAAATAAAGGAAAGAAAAGGAAAAACAACGGCTATAATTAGGTTATGACATTCCTATAAAAGCTATGAATTAGTTTCAAAATAGGGCTGTGTACAGTGGATACTTTTTCTTCCATTCTTGAGATACTTTGCTAAGAAGAACATTTTCTAATTCCATCCATATAAACATGAAGGAGGTAAAGTCTCCATCTTTCTTTAGGGCTGCATAGTATTCCATGATGTACATATACCACAGTTTATTGATCCATTTGTAGGTCGATGGGCATTTGGGCTTCTTCCAGGACTAGCAATTATGAATTGGGCTGCAATAAACAT
Source organism: Galago senegalensis (assembly GCA_963575145.1). NCBI lineage: Eukaryota > Metazoa > Chordata > Mammalia > Primates > Galagidae > Galago > Galago senegalensis. The sequence continues at coordinate 281 of CAUYTI010068633.1, read as the reverse complement.
TCTGATACAAATATCTTTATTGTAATTCGATTTTTGGTCTTCTGGATATATACCTAATAAAGAAACTGCAGGATCAAATATGGGAAGGGGGTGGGAGAGGGGAGGTAAGGGGGAGGGATGGGGGAGGGAGGATGATTGGTGGGTCACCTCTATGGTTTATCTTACAAGGGTACAAGTAAATCTTTTTAAAAGCAGAGTATGAATGTCTTAACTCAATAACTAAGAAAATGACATGAAGGTTATGTTAACCAGTTTGATGAGAGTATTTCAAAATGTATGTG
>CAUYTI010068632.1:0-16677 GCA_963575145.1 Galago senegalensis | reverse complement strand
AAGCTGTCCCCCTGGGTAGAGTGCCGTGGCATTACAGCTCACAGCAACCTCCAACTCCTGGGCTCAAGTGAGTCTCTTGCCTCCGCCTCCCAAGTAGCTGGGACCACAGGCGCCCGCCACAACGCCCGGCTATTTTTTTTTGGTTGCAGCCATCATTGTTGTTTGGCGGGTCCGGGCTGGGGATTCGAACCCGCCACCTTAGGTGTATGTGGCTGGCGCCTTAGCCGGTTGAGCCATAGGCGCCCAGCCAACATCCCCTGTTTTATTCAAATTATCTTCCCTGTGTAGCAGAGCCTCCTCCCCCCTCTGCAATTGCCCAATACCTGCCTGTCCTTCAGGCCCCAGCCCAGGTGCTATCTCCTCCAGGAGTCCCTGAGCTCTCACTGCTCTGGCACTCTGCATGTCTCACTGCTGACCTTGATCCCAGTTGCTCTATGCAGGTCTGACTGCATCAGTGAGATTATTAGAGCTTAAGAACAAGAACTACCTTGTATCCCACTGCTAGCATTCCACATTGAGTTTGGCACATTGTAAGAATTCAGGGCAGACTTCTGGATGTTTTGATAGAAAAATCTTTGAAGCTCCACAAGGGGCAACAGCTAGCAAAGAATCAAATACAGTTTCTGTGGGCTCTTAAAAAGGCAGGGAGGTGGAGCAGGCTTAGCCATGAGACGGACTTGGGTTTGATTCTTAGCTCCATCACTCACTACCTCTGTGATCTTGTGCACATTGTTTAACTTCTATGACCCTCACTTTACTCATCTGTGAAAAATGGGAATAATATTCAAACCTCCTTCAGACAGTAGTGAGGGTTTAGCAAGGCACTTACCGTTGTGTCTGGCACATGACAGTCTATGTGTAAATAGTAGCAGTATTGAGGGGTCTAAATAAACTAAATCACAGATGACTTGTGCTCCCTGCAGGCAAAAATGTAAGCTGATCTGATGAAAACACACACACACACCCCTAAGAATTTTGTAAAATAAATAATCCTAGACTGGATAATCCTAACTACTCACTTACTAGGAGGGGTGGAAGCAAAGTGGGGAGGCATTCCAGTAGGCATCGCAGAGTGAGCAGAGCTCAGAATTAGGAGAAGGTATAGCAGTGTGCTGGACGAAGCCAGGCAAGGAAGCAGGCAGAGTGGAGGGGTGTCCTGGGTAGTGGTCCAGCAAGCACAGTGATCCTACCCAATACTCAACCTCCTGCTGAAAGCACTAAGTGACACATGTCTTTACTGGATACTAGACACTTCTCAAAATGCTTCAAAACCATACCGGGTACCAGGTGATGAGCTGTCTGACGGCAGCTAACATGTCCACTTCCCAGACTCAGACAGGCAGTGCAGTGAAGGCAGCTTTTCTTGTGAAAATGTGAACATTCACCCTACTTCACATTCCAACACCCACACACATACAGCCTGCAACCTGGCGGCAGAAAGACCCTGGGTTCCTCACGGAACCTGTGGCAGAGGGACAGCCCTGCAGAGTGAAGCAACGCTTCTTCCTTTGCATAGTGGCTTCAGAGCTTAGGCAAGGGTGGTGGTAGTTGACTGTGGTATGCTTAGGGTACCTGGCCTAACTGTCATGTTTTGTATTTTGAAGACACTCACTAGAGTAGCCATGCCTTGATTTCCCAAGATTTCAGTTTTGCTAAGCGGTAGGAAGTTATGAATGACAAGGATTAATCTGCAGATTGAACCTCTCCTCCACAAACCCTAACTCTGTGCTTCTGCCCTTTGCTCATCACCTTCCCATTGGCAGGGTGTGTCCTCCACCCACCCGCAGCCCACCTCTGCCCCAGAGTACATGGTAGAAATCTCTGAGGCAGTGGCTTAGTGAGGAGAGGGCAGGTAAGAAGGTGGGCAGCCCTGTGCTCTGGGCAGAAATGATGATTCCCATGTTGCTTTGAAGGGTTCACAGGGTCTCCGTGGGACTCCTGGACACCCAGGAACATCTGGTCTCCCAGGTTCAAAAGGTAAGGTGCATTTTCTTCTTAATGTGTTTTTGTAGAGCAAGATGGATTTCTAGCAGGCCTGGGGCTCTCTTGGGGGAGGGCAAGATTCTGTGTTTAGGGGAAAGTGAATTGATTTACATTTACCCTTTGGCAAAAATCTGCTTGTTTATGTTTGTTTCTCAAAGACAATGCAACAAACAGTGGTACCTACCAACATCTCTCTCCCAGGCTTTCATGGAGCCAAGGACAAGGCTGTCCCTTGGCTTTGTGTTTTGACCTGTCTGCCTTGCAGACTCAGCAGGAGAGGAAACCTCAGCTGTAGTCTCTTCTGATAAATTCAGCCCTCTAGGCAGGAAAAGTTCTCATCTTTGCTGGCATCACTATTCCATTCTGGCGATGGTTTAGGGCCCTGCCTGCCATCTGTTCTGCCTATATGGAGCCTAGTGACAAGTTTCCCACTGGAGATATGCTGCATGTGGCAGCATTTTGTGCCAGTAACCTAGTAGCATCCAGCTCCTGGATTGTGATTGGTCACCTTTTACCCGTGGATAATTTTGCCAAGGAACTCCTCTGGCTACCTTGAATCTGGCAAAAAAAAATGTGTTCAGAACATCTTGCTAGTGCAAAATGAGCTATTGCCTCTTCTGACCATATAAACAATGTCTTGGTGTCCCCAGGAGATCCAGGGGAAAGGGTTGAAATTTCTGGTGTCTCTGGACCAAAAGGACAACGTGGTGAATCTGGTTTTAAAGGTAAGGCTATGATTATTTTTTGTCTCATGTGCCTCATAGACTCCTCAAAACTAAGGCTTGGAAGGAATTTTGGAGTTCAAGTGTCAAGTTTCTCAATTTCCATCCATTGAAGAAAAATTCCCTCCTACAGGTTCTCCAAGCAAACCAGCCTACTGTTCCTTTTAGAATCATTGGCTAGCAAAGACCTTTGGGATAATGCCATCCACCCCCTTAGTTTAGTTGTTACCTAAACTGTGCTTCTGGAACATTTCTACCCATTGTTCCCACTTCCATGGGACATTCACAACAAGTTTACTTCTCAAATTGATGGCATATGCCAAATGTGACGATAGCTGCCAATCTCCTTTTCAGAGTCTTAGTTGAACTAGCTCCCTCAGCAGTTCAAAATCTGCCCTTTCCCATGGAGGAACACATGGGTAGAAATGTGGCCCGATCACTCGTTTTTCTTGATTTTTGCAGGTGCAAAAGGAAAAGATGGATTGGTTGGTGATGTTGGTTTCCCAGGAAAAAAGGGTGAAAATGGCAAAGTCGGTGTTTCTGGAGATGTTGGCCTCCCTGGCCCCCCAGGTACCATGACACATGATAGCTTTATGCCAAAAAACTTAGGATTAGCTTCAAGCCATGCCCCATTCTGAACTTCTGCCTTGGTTTCCTATCCAGGTCTTCGTGGGATTGCAGGTATGAGAGGAGCCGCAGGAAATCCAGGACCCTCTGGGCGTCCAGGAGCATCTGGCCCCGTAGGACCATCTGGCTTAATAGGACCCAAAGGTATGTGTGTTTAGGAACAGGCAGTAAGAAAAAGTTTCCTTCCCTTAATAAAGGACAGTAACTACTCTGAGAAGATATTGTCGGGGTTAAGCCAAACCCAGGAGAGTCACTGGGCTGTTTGAGCAATAATGAGAAAGGAAGATGAAGAGGAATGAAGGTGGGCAAGCATGAAGGAGAAGAGAAGAACCTGGGAGAGAAGAGTTAGCAAGGAAGACCATTGCCCTGGCATGTGTAGACGTTCCCTGACTTAGAGATTCGGCAGTGAGGTTCTGGTACCATTCTTTGGAAACTGGCAACTCAGAGTCTTGGGCATTGCCACTCTCAGAGTTCTCCTACAAGATACCTACTTGGCTACCACCTCTGTTGATCTCTGATAAGACTCATGAGAATCTAGAGTGCATGGTGTATGTTGGAGTTGATCTGTCCTCCCTTAGAGCATTAAGTAATGCCTCAGGAAAGACCAGGACTTTAAAATGAGGACATAGGAATGCTTTGGGGACAGGTAACTATGTCTTGGTCACACTTTATGACTTAGAGTTTCTAGAACCATTTGTGATGTTCCTTTGCCTCAGGCTTCCCTGGATTTCCTGGTTTACATGGACTTAATGGGCTTCCAGGCACCAAAGGCACCCATGGCACTCCAGGTAAGGAAGACCCTCGAGGGTAAGGAGGAGGGCACCAGGTTTAACAGAAGCCTGGCAGGTACTCGCCATGAATTCTCAACTGCGGTGTATGTCATATCCTCGGACTTATGGAATTCATTCCCAGGCTCCAAGTTGAGGTCCCTTGATACAAGGAGAAAAGATGATGGGGTTTGTTCTTCTCTGCAAATGAGCTCCTCTTCCTGTTACTTGATGAATCTGCATCTGATATCTGTTGAACAGGCCTCTGAGGCCCCAGACAGGCGAGCTAAGCAAGAAGGCCTTACCCCTCACTGAGCTCTGCCCCTTCCTGCTGCATCTCCTTCCAGGAGCTAGTATCACTGGAGTGCCTGGGTCTGCTGGTGTGCCTGGACCCAAAGGAGACAAAGGGTCCACAGGAATTGCTATCGGGAATCCAGGGAAGCCGGGTCTAAAGGGTCAAAAAGGTGGTCGAGGTAAGTGAGTCCAAGTCAAGTCTTGTGGAAGCTGGGTCTGGGGTTCATCAGGGCCATGGAGCTCACAGGCTTGAGCTGTGCATGTCTTCACATTTCTGGGGGTCTCAGAACCCAGTGGAAAAGACTGCAGTGTCAGGAAGCAATTCCCCAAGTCCCTTCTATCCTACAGGGTACTTCTGTGGCCCTGGTAAAACAGTGTGATTGCTGGAAAGAGCCTGAAACTAAAAGAATAAATGTTTACCTTGGACAGGACCACAGTGTACACTCAGTTAGGATTTGTTGGATTTTCTGGAAAGTGGGTTCTACCCTAATCTTGGCCCCCAACTCATCACGTGGCCTGAAGTCTCTTTCTGAGCCTCCGTTTTCCCACCTCCCAAAAAGTGAGAATAGATTCTTGTTCTTCAACTTTTCCAAAGAATGTTCTAAAGATATATCCCCCTCAATGGAAACCAAGAAATGAATTCAGGGTAGCACCATGGTTAAGAGTATGGGCTCTGAAGTCAGTCCAGCTGGATGCAAATTCCAGCTCGACTTCACACTAGCTACATGACTTTGAATAGGGGAGTTACTTATCTCTCGATCTCAAATGAACCCTTAGTTTGTCTTTTCTGTAAAATGGGCATAATAACAGAACCTACCTCATAGGTGTTTTGAGGAAATCACTGAGAAATAAAGTAATGTATAGAAAATCTCAGTGTTTGGTACATAGTAGGCACTCAAAAAATGTTGGCTATTATGTTATTGCCCGTCGCCTGTGGAAAGCATGTTCACAAAATGTTCTGTTCCTCCTCACGCTTTTATTTCTGTGCATGTTTGTATCATCAGGAACTATATTCATGCATTAATTCCTTTCCTGCTGCATTTTGAATTGGTGCATCTGCTGTTTCTGTGTTTACTCTTTCCTTTGGTCTTGACCAACCTGTCTTTTTCTGAAAGTCAGCAACTTCCCCAGAGGAAAGGCTCAAAGTAGGGTCCCAACCTACAGAGAGACTGTGGCTTTTTTCATAAGGCATAGAGAACAGGGGACTAGAGAGAAGAATAAGGGCATTTCCTTTGGTTTTTAAACCTTGACTGGTCATTAAATCATTCATTTCCTTTAGCTATGTGAGGTAATAAAGTCCCAGTTGCCAATGTAGTAAATAGCACTGTCCATATGGTTACATTCCAGAAACGACGCTGAGCAAATAAACCATGTCACAGAGGAGCGTATTTTGTATGATTCCATTAATAAATATTCAACAACAAGCAAAAACAACCAATGTATCGTTTAGGGGTACAAATATACAACGATCAAACTATGATGAAAAGGAAGGGCTGATGAACCCCAAATTCAGGAGTGGTTACCTCCGAGAGCGAAGAAAAGGGATAGAATCTGTGGAGGACGTGCAGGAAATTTAAAGATAGCACTATCTTCCTTTTCTTAAATTGGGTGGTTGAAACACAGGTGTTTGTTGCATTTGGATTATCCTTTATATATTACTGTAAATATTCTGGTGTATCCCCTCAATCTCTAATTAAAACAGTTTCTTGGCCATATTACCCCCTCATAGGAGCTTATCTTGAATTTGATAATGGAAGTCAGTGCAAAATGAAGGTTTACCGCTAAGAAGACTTTATAGGATCTTTCTCCTTATAATACCTTTATCTGCACAACTTTCAATTACACCATCCATTTTGTATTCCCACTAAGTACTTAGAGGCTACGTTTTTATATTGATTTAGTTTGTTTAGAGACAGAGTCTTGCTCTGTTGCCCAGGCTAGACTGCAGTGGTGCTATCATAGCTCATCACAGCCTCAAACTCCTGGGCTCAAGTGATCCTCCTTCCTTGACCTCCCAGAGTCCTGGGATACAGGCACAAGCCACCATGCGGACTTGTATATTTAGTTTTTTAAGACTTTGAGACTGGAATGAGTTAGGAAAATAGGCTATTTTGCATCTCCATTGCTCATTTAAAGGGTTTTATTCTTAATCAAGGAAATACATGAGATTTTAGCACTACTCGAGGTCAATAGCGCCTTTCTTCAGATTTGATAATACTCATTTACTGCTATAATTATAAAATCTTTTTTTTATAATTATAAAATCAAGAAACAAGTAAAGGGAGGACAAGGCTCACAAAAACTGCCATAATCTGTGTGCTGTGCACACTTACTCTGTTATATGTGGATATGTGCTATTTGGTTTATTAGTGTTGTATAATTTCAGCTTAAGTATATAAGTTATATATACACATATATATGCTGAAAGCTATATTTTCAGGGAAAAATATATACGATATGTCTTTCTTTTCAGATTTTCACCTTGGACAGAAAGGAAAATATTTCAGAGGCTTTCCAAAACATAACTGATAATGCCACAAGTAACACCAAGTGGCTGTGGATCTAGTTTTTTGTGTCATCATTCCTTTTTCAGTTTCTCAAACCTAAAATGATTGAGAGTTTTTTTCTCTACATTTATGTTTTCCATCTCTAGATTTCCATCACTAGATTCAATCTATTGATCACTTCAAACACACATGAATAATCTACCATCTTTCTTTTTATAAGTTTTCATGAATTGGCTACGTTATCAGATTCCTATGAGAAATTCAACAGTAACATTTTTGGACTTTTTTTGTCACCAACAAAAAATAAGAATTTCCATCACCAGGACAGTTTGTCAACCAGTTTCGCAGCTATTTGTCTTCGCTCAAATATCATCCAGAACACGCCAAATAAATATACCTCTTTCGTGTTGCATGTATAATATGAACGTCTTCATTTGTATATATAGTTTTGATGTTGGCCCATCCAGATTATGTGACATGCTACTGATAGAACCTGTCGACCAAGTGGCCAGAAACTTGAGACTCCTGAAACCCCTGTAGAGTAGGGAACCTGAGCAGGGTCCCTGCTAGGTAGGCCAATGCCCCTTTTTTACAGCAGGAAGTAGCTAAGAATGGTTGTACTCCATTTTCCCTTCAAGATTTCAGGACCATATTTCCTCAGGGGAGAATGAGAAGAGACACAAAAGAAAGGAGCTTCTAAGGGGGGAGGGGAAACCTGGCCTGCTGAACCAGGAGGTCTGGAGGGCCCGCTAAGAATGTGCATAGGCGGTAACCTAGGTAACCAATGACCAATAGAAAGAGACCATCAATGACCAATAGGAAAGGACAATACTGCCTAGAGGCACAGAGAGACCAATGAAAGACTCGCAACCAATTTCAAACAAGATATTTATATCCTTGAGGGCATTTGAGTCTCTGTCTCTCTTAACCTTGAGAGGGACTCATGTCCAACTCTTTGGACATGATCTAAACTTTCTCTCTGTTCTTCCTAAGTGAAATCTCTCTTTGTTACAATGAAAAAAAGTCAGGTAACATGTGAATGTTAAATCTTTTGTAATCAGATGAAAGTTTGGGTTTTGAACATATAATAGAATTCACTCCACAAACAGTAATTCCAGTCAAGCAGTATTAACATTTGAGCAAATGAATATTCTGTATCTACTCTAACAGATGGCTGTTCTCTGTTGGCCAAAAATGGGAGGGATTTAGTACAAATTTGTTTTGTACGCAATTAAGCAATTATTTGGCTAACAGCACAAATTGCCTATAAAACACTGTGTTTCAACCTTTTTTATTTCACTGCACACTTGAACCTATAGTTAAACTTCCGTGGCACATTCAAATTGTGTTGATCAAAAAAAAGAGTAAAAAGAATATACTGGGCAGTGCCTATAGCTCAGTGGGTAGGGCACCAGCCTCACATACCATGGGGGGCAGGATCAAACCCGGCCCCAGCCAGCTAAAGCAGCAGTGGCAACTGCAACAAAAAAATAGCCGGACGTTGTGGTGGGCGCCTATGGTCCCAGCTACTCGGGAGGCTGAGGCAAGAGAATCGCTTAAGCCCAAGAGTTGGAGGTTGCAGTGAACTGTGATGCCACAGCACTCTACTGAAGGTGACAGAGTAAGACTCTGTCTCAAAAAAAAAGAAAAGAAAAGAATATACTTAGTGTGCTTTAAACTTCTTTTGAAAATAATTTAATTAATGATCTTTAAAACTTTTCACAGCAAACCTAAGATGCGCTCAAGGCACACTGGTTGAAAATCACTGGTATAAAAGATCATCTCCCAGTTTGCCTAGACACCCCAGAAGATAGCCCTAAAAGACATGGGAAGGCACAGCTTTCTTGCCCCCTCCATTCTGATCTGCAGCATCTGTTCTGACGGGCTGGGACCTGTGAGCCGCCTCTGTAACCCTCTTGCAACTTCAGACATACCGGCTAACTCACAAAATGTTGATTGACAGGGCCAGTAGGTTTAAAAACACTTGGGAAACTTAATTTCTGGGCGTTCAATCCTGCCTTTTCCTTCTGATTTGGGATAAATCGCCCAAATTAAATCGCCCTTTAGCAGTAAAGTTGGGGGGCTAGAACTTTCCACAGCTCTATGCCAAAAAAAAAAAAAAAATGCAGCTCGGGCTGGAAAGAGGGAGTCTCTGAGCCGGGTCCTTGATGTTTGTCTGCTTGCTGGGAAGGTAGGTGAGGGGAGAAGAGCCCTCTGCTGGCGTTCTGTGGTCTGACTGCTACCTGACTACTTCCATTTTCTCTGTGTGAATGTCCATTTTCTTTGAGAGAACCTGGCCCTCTCCTGGGCCCATCTAGCCCCTTTTATTCATTCTTTGCAGGTTTCCCAGGTCTCCAAGGCCCTGCTGGTCTCCCCGGTGCCCCAGGAATTTCCTTGCCCTCAGTCATAGCAGGGCAACCTGGTGATCCTGGGCCACCAGGCCTAGATGGAGAACGAGGTAAAGACAGGAAGCCCCAAGGAGGACTGGTCACTACCTTTGACCTGGTGTTCGGAGAGGCTCTATCTACAGTGAAGCCCAGTCCCTGTTTCTGAGCATGCTTGGGCCTGTGTGGGTACACATCATTACCCCCAGCCAGGACACAGGGGACCAGAATTAGCTGCAATTGGCTAAAAGATTTGGGAAAGTGCAGGCACTAGGATCTGCAAACAGTGAGGAAACTCTCAGTCTTGGGAAGGGGCTTTGGCTTCCTCCCAGTGCCTAGCCCTAGGCCTTTGACAGTGGCCACTTCCTGCCCACCAGCTCCTCATCCCTCTTCCGATCTTATCTCTAGGCCGTCCAGGCTCCCCTGGGCCCCCAGGTCCTCCTGGGCCATCCTCCGATCAAGGTGACCCTGGAGACCCTGGCTTCCCTGGAATTTCTGGCCCTCAAGGGCCCAAGGGAGACCAAGGAATTCCAGGTTTCTCTGGCCTCCCTGGAGAGCTAGGACTGAAAGGTATGGCTGCTTGGCTGGCTTCTAGGCCCTTTCCCATTCCACAGTCAGAGATGGCCCCTTCCCGCCACCCTTTGGATAATGCGCTTCCCTACCTCACCCCTGCCTAGTCTCTGCCCTCATACCACTACCAGGCCAGGGCCTAACATGCTTCCTTTGGACTTTGCCAGGCATGAGAGGAGAGTCTGGCTTCATGGGGACTCCAGGCAAGGTTGGGCCACCTGGAGACCCAGGATTTCCCGGAATGAAGGGGAAGGCAGGACCAAGAGGTGAGCTGAGAGCATGCACTGGGCTGATTCTGCACTTTAGGGAGTGGCCTACGGGTTAGGTTCCTTCAGGAGTCATGGCTCACCACACCAAGGAAGCCTGGATGCCTGGAACATCGGGATCAAGCTCCTCCAGGGAGGTAGATCCTCCATTTTGGGAATACTTCAGCCACCATCAGCTCCTAGCACTGAAGGCCACAGCTGCCACCAAGGATCCTGCCACTGCCTTCTTCTCTCTCCTTTACTTCTGCATTAATGGGGCTTCAATTTTGTACTCAGATCACCCACCCACCCATCTGCTCAATGCAGAAATGAAGAACCATCCTTCCTATCCTTTACTGCTCCCACCCCCACTCACAGGCAATCATAGCAAGGCCTGAGGGTCATCCCTCCCTTGCATCTGCTCACCTAGCATCAAGCTCCACCACCATTCTCACATCTAGGGCACCATTTCTCATGCAGCACCCTTCCTCCCCCACCCCAACAATCATTCTTCCACACAGAGGCCAGAGAAATCTTAGAAAAACAAATCATCCAGTGTTTTCCCATGGCATAGGAATAAACTGTGGCCCCCAAAGCCCTTTGTGACACTTCCATCTTCATCCCTATTGGCAGCCTTTCCCCTTACTGCTCACTGTACTCCTACCATCCCAGTCTCTTTCAGTTATCCCCAAACACCAAGTCCTGGCCTACCACAGGGCCTTTGCACATGCCAGCCCTACTTCCTGAAGTGCACTTGCCCCTCTTCAAATGACTAATTTCTTGTAATGTTTTAATGGTCTCAGTTTAAATGTCACTGCTTATGTGAAAAGCACTGATTTCTCCTCCACCCATGTCACCACCTTCTCTATCCCACTGTCACTGCACTATTCTTTCCCTCCATAGCACTTCTCACAACTTGCACTAAGATGAATGGTATTTAAGCATTGTTCATCTTTATCATAATCTCCATAAAGGTCTATCTTATTCACTGCACTGTCCTCTGATCTACAGGACCATAGTAAGGTACATAGTAAGCACTTGAGAAATACTTGTTCAGTGACTTAGCAAGCAAATTGTATTATTAGTAAAGCAGCTGGCTGGGGTCAGGCTCCTAGGCTATGATGCCAACTGAATGTCTAGAGTTGGATGCATCTTCTCAGCCTCCTTGGCACTATGTTTTAACCAGAGAGTAAACCAACCACCCTAGCCCTGAGCAAAGGCTCAGCCCACCTATTTGCTGCCCTCAAAGAGCTGTCAAGCCACTGGGGATATGGATAGGCATTTGGTGGGGAGAGACATACTAGAGGGATCTACTGGGAACCTTGGGGACAAACAGAAAGGGCTGGAAGCTGGTTCTTATAGTACAGAAAGGATGGTTTCCAGGGCCCCACCATTGCCTCTTCTGACTCAGCCTGACATTCCCATTTGCCCCACATGCCCACAGGCTTTTCCGGCCCCCGAGGTGCTCCTGGAAAAACACCAATTGCAGAAGCCATCCAGGTTCCTCCTGGACCCTTGGGGCTACCAGGCATAGATGGCATCCCTGGCCTTCCAGGGGATCCTGGGGTTCAAGGCCCTGTAGGCCTACAAGGTGAGAAGACTTTAGAGAATGTGTGGGCAGGGCAGGGCCGCTACTCTGGACTGCTCCTCCTCCTCTAAAGTTCTGTGGAGAGAGGAGGAAGTGTGGTGGTGGATAAATGGCCACACTAAGCACTGGGGAAAGCCCAGGTCTGGGGGCAGGAAACCTGGCTTCTAATCCCAGTTTTACTACAAATGGAGTAAGTTAGCAGTCTCTCTGGGTCTCAGTGACTTCATTCCTGATATTAAACACCAGCAGCTGCCCCTAGTACTTCCCAGCATTGCTGGAGGATGAGAGAGAGGGGAGGAGAAAGTGGGTGTGAAGGAGCTCAGAAAGGCCCCTGGGAACTGACTAGCTAGCCCAGGCCTGCTGCAGCCCTGGTGCTCCGGTTGCACACCACGGTGACAGCCAGTGCACCCTCTTCTGGTGAGTTTTGGGTATGACGCACAGCTCCCTTTTCCCCAAGGCACCTCAGGACATTGAGCACCGGCTGTGGGCTTTCTCTCCTGCAGGCCCCAAAGGTTTACCTGGTATCCCAGGCAAAGATGGTCCCAGCGGGCGCCCGGGCCTGCCTGGAGCTCTCGGCGATCCTGGTGTCCCTGGACTACAAGGCCCTCCAGGATTTGAAGGTCTGGTGATGTCACATTAGGGGGCAAAAGGCTTCTGTGAGGGTTTGAGGCTAGAGGAAGAGAAAAAAAAATGCAAATTTGAAACTTTATAAACCTGTCAGTAGACCTTGACACTACTAGGAGGCTTAAAAGCTGGACTCTAGGCTGTTCACTCCCCACCACACTCTAAGCCTGTGAAGGGATGCCCTCCATTCTGGAAGGCAAAGGACTGTTCCAAATCCTTTCCTGGATCTCTCCCATCTCCTAAGAGCTCTGACTCTACACTGCACCCGCCACAATGCCCAGCTATTTTTTGTTATAGTTGTCATTGTTGTTTAACTGGCCTGGGCCAGGTTGAAACCTACCAGCCTAGGTGTATGTGGCTGGCGCCGTAACCACTGTGCTATGGGTGCTGAGCACTGAGTTTTAAGGGGTGACATTTGAGATAAGGTGTGGCTTCCCATATACCTCTGCTGTTTACCTCCTATTTTATATCAGGGAGGGCAAACAACTTGTCCTGAGTAGAGACCCATTCTGAGACTCAGTAGGACAGTGTTGCAATTGATTAGCCATGTCTGTCATGGGCAAGAGAGGAGGGTGAGATTTTGCCCATGTAATCCTAACTCTGCCTTCAGTGCCTCTGATTAAGCAGCTACTTATTTATCACTGCATGGCTGGGCCCAAGAAGCTTCCTGCTCTACTTCTGCATCCCTACTCAGAGAGAACCCAAGTCCAGGTGGCAGTGAGAGGGAGACCAGATAATGTATTTTTTTTTAATGAGGACTCTAGCCGGATACATCCCTGTCGGAGTTGTAGCTCTACCACTTGCTCACTGTGGGACTTCTGAGCCTCAGTTTCTTCATCTACAATTTGGGGTGACGATAGTACCATCTCCCAGGGTCATCGTGAGGATTGAGTGTGAGCTAGCACGGGTACATAACATGCCTTGCACAATGCATGGCAGAAAGCAGGTGGCTAATGTTACCATTAGCTGCATCACACTCACCTTTTCTGCTCTCTCCCTCTCAGGTGCTCCAGGGCAGCAAGGCCCCTTTGGGAGGCCCGGGATGCCTGGGCAGGGTGTGAGAGTGGGCTACACGTTGGTGAAGCACAGCCAGTCAGAACAGGTGCCCCTGTGCCCCGTCGGGATGAACCAGCTGTGGGTGGGTTACAGCTTGCTGTTCGTGGAGGGGCAGGAGAAAGCCCACAACCAGGACCTGGGTAGGTACCAGCTCTGACAGCCAGCCCTGGCCACCTGTACCCACAAGAACCAACCACCAACCTCCTCTCTTCTCCCAGCCCTTGGTGGACCCACTGTTGTGTAATGAGGTACAAGCACCAGCTGGAGTCAGGCGGCTCTGGGTTCAATCCTTACTCTACCACTTACTAGCCATGTACCCTGGGCAAGTTATTCAGCCTCTCTAAGCTTCCACTTCCTCCTTAATGGATCAAATAAAATTGTTCTAATGCCTGTCATCACATAGGCTGGTATAAGTAGTACATGAATCACCTAATGTAAAATGCTTAGAACAATGTTTGGCATTTAAGCATCCATTAAATGTTGGTGATTAGTAGTGGTAGTAATAATACGACCCACTGGGCAATGATGATTACCCAAGAATTAATTGTATTGTCTGCAGTTCTGCTAACTCTTAAAGGCAGACTCAGCCTATTAAATGCTGGTTTTACAAAGCAAATTAATTAGGAAGTAATTATTCAAGTTTATAAAAAGATTCTTGTCATTATCAAACTCCCCTGGTGCATTTAAAATAGGATTTGATCAACAGAACTACTTGATATGTGCAATGTGACAGGCTTGAAGGAGAGGGGCACCCTGGTGTGGTGCAAGCAGTTCTATGTAAACTCACACCACCATCTAGTGGAGTCCCAGTGCCCTGCCCCTTACCTGTCCTTGCCCACCATCTCTCCTTCCAGGATTTGCTGGCTCCTGCCTACCCCGCTTCAGCACCATGCCCTTCATCTACTGCAACATCAACGAAGTGTGCCACTATGCCAGGCGCAACGATAAATCCTACTGGCTCTCCACCACTGCCCCCATCCCCATGATGCCCGTCGGCCAGACCCAGATTCCCCAGTACATCAGCCGCTGCTCTGTGTGCGAGGCGCCCTCACAAGCCATTGCTGTGCACAGCCAGGACATCACCATCCCGCAGTGCCCCCTGGGCTGGCGCAGCCTCTGGATCGGGTACTCCTTCCTCATGGTAAGGCCCTGCACTGCTCCCTCCCTCCCCAGAGTAGAGGGAGAGGGTGGGGAGCTCTGGGAGGGCCCCTTAGACTGGTTCCCTGGGCTCCAGGGATGCTAGGAAGAAAGCACAGAGTTTGAAAGGAAGGGAAATGGTTGGCCTAGGCTTGGCTAAACACCAGAGAACCCAGTTCTGTGTCAATGACAGGTACTTATGAGTGTGAGGGAAGAGAAGTTTGCACCCAGTGGTTGGGGTGAGAATATCTATGAGCCAGAGGCCAAGGCCCTACCATCTCTGGGCCTACTTCAATTATGCCACCCAAGGGAAGGAAAAAACACACTATGATCTGGGAGGACAATGAGGGAGAGACTGTCCCCCCTCAAGGCCAGGACATAGCCTCTCTGGTAGGGCTGGTCATGGTGTTGCCCCTTCTTCCCACCCTCCAAGACCCTTCTGGCCCCAACATCTACTCCTAAAAGGCTGAGATGAAAACACACCCTTGGTGTACATCCTGGCTGGCATTTTGCTGCCTTGTCATTTCAGCGGAAAGGCATTGGCCAGCCTGTAACCCAAGGAGGCCTCAAGCCCCTCACATGATAGCCTGTGAATGCCTGAGGCCATTTCATCAAATGAAAGGTCAGGTTCAGGACCAGGAAAACTCCCAGGGAAAACCAGCATGGCATCCATTGAAGTACCCTGTCTCTCCGGAGCTCCTCTGCTGGATTGCCAGGGGTGAGATAGGGACAGTCTTTGAAGAATTTCCAAAGCTGCAAGGCTCCCTCACATGAGTGTGCCAACCTGGGGAAAGGCACTTCCTTGTTAGGCTCTGTCTTTGTGCTCTGAGCAGCTTGTCCCAATGTCCTTCAGAATCACCTCACTTACCATTCTGTTCTGTCTACCACGCAGACCAGGAAATAAGGAGAAAAGACCCCTGAGCTTCTATAAGAAGCTTGGTACAATCTCATGTGCTTTGGTCATGGGAGAGCTCTTAGCCCTTATTCAGAATCTCCTTACTCTTATTTTACACATAATTCTAACATACTAGAATATTTTTTCCTGAAAGTACATAGGGGTGGCTCGGCGCCTATAGCTCAACCGGCTAAGGCGCCAGCCACGTACACCTAGGGTGGCAGGTTCGAATCCCCAGCCCGGACCTGCCAAACAACAATGACAGCTGCAACCAAAAAATAGCCGGGCATTGTGGTGGGCGCCTGTGGTGCCAGCTACTTGGGAGGCGGAGGCAAGAGACTCGCTTGAGCCCAGGAGTTGGAGGTTGCTGTGAGCTGTAATGCCACGGCACTCTACCCAGGGGGACGCCTTGAGGCTCTGTCTCAAAAAAAAAAAAAAAAAAAGAAGTATATAACATTACATAAGAGTATATTCTTGCCATTAAAAAAAAAAGTTTAAGGCTGAATCATATTAAGCTTCTAGATGTAACTACTAATTTATAGAAAACAAAAGGAACACCAAAAAAAAAATTTTTTTTAACTTGAAACTACTGGGATGCAACCAACCCAAACCAGACTCTGAGAAATTCTCACAGGTCAAAGACCTGGATTCTTCAACCAATGAAAAGTATGGAAACAACAATAAAAAGATAAAGGGGGAACCAACAGATTAAAAACAAAAAGGGTGGCGCCTGTAGCTCAGTGGGTAGGGTACTGGCCACCACACTGAGGCTGGTGGGTTCAAACCCTCCCCGGGCCAGCTAAAAACAATGACAACTGCACCAAAAAAAAAAAAAAAAAGCCTGGTATTGTGGCAGGCTCCTATAGGCCCAGCTACTTGGGAAGCTGAGGCAAGAGAATCACTTGAGCCCAAAAGTTTGAGGTTGCTATGAGCTGTGATGGCACAGCACTCTACCAAGGGTGACACAGTGAGACTCTGTCTCAAAAAAAAAAAAAAAAAAAAAAAAAAGGCTCGGCGCCTGTGGATCAAGTGGCTAAGGCGCCAGCCACGGTACACCTAAGGTGGTGGGTTCGAGTCCCCGGCCCGGACCTGCCAAACAACAATGATGGCTGCAACCAAAAAATGGCCGCACGTTGTGGTGGGCGCCTATAGTCCCAGCTACTTGGGAGACTGAGGCAGGAGACTCGCTTGAGCCCAGGAGTTGGAGGTTGCTGTGAGCTGTGATGCCATGGCACTCTACCCAGGGGGATAGCTTGAGGCTCCATCTCAAAAAAAAAA
>CAUYTI010068626.1:0-24961 GCA_963575145.1 Galago senegalensis | reverse complement strand
GGCCCTGCCACAATGTTGTTGCAGTTTGGCCAGGGCTGGGTTCAAACTCGCCACCCTTGGTATATAGGCCCAGTGCCCTACCTACTGAGCCACAGGTGCTACCCAATGTGTTTTTATTTCTCAGTTTTTTTTTTTTTTTTTTTGAGACAGAGTCTCATTTTGTCACCCTGGGTAGAGTGCTGTGGCATCACAGCTCACAGCAATCGCCAACTCCTGGGCTCAAGTGAGTCTCCTGCCTCCGCCTCCCGAGTAGCTGGGACTACAGGTGCCCGCCACAATGCCTGGCTATTTTAAGTTTGCAGTTTGGCCAGGGCTGGGTTTGAACCTGCCACCCTTGGTATATGGGGCCGGCGCCCTGCCCACTGAGCCACAGGCGCTACCCTGGCATCTTGTTTTTATACTATATAAAGAAACTAAATACATTTGGGACTATATGTGTAATATGCATGAGAAATTATACTCTGAGGGAACAGCATATACCTATAAAAACCTTTTAACAGTATGTTCATAAATGTGCCAGTCGGTTATACAATATTCAGCTACAGATAGAATATAGATAATTCATAATCATCTATTCTATTTCCTAGCTTGTTTTTTTTTTGTAAAACAGAAGTTACTAATGATTTAAATTATAATAAATATATGTAAGTAAAGCTAGGAGGGATAATAAGAATTAAAAAAAAAAACCTCTGTATGCAACGTGCATATAGAAAGGTGCCTTTTTAAAAGGGGAAGAAGTGGGGTATGAAGTTTGTATTTTTGTTAAGAGAAACAAAAAAAGAGTAATTTTATCCTAAAGCACAATTACTGGTTGTTCCAGAATAAGAAAGAGTTGAACAAAAACCAGATGGATATTAAAAAAAAAAAGTGTGTGGAAAAAGATTTTTATGGGCTGCTAAGATTAAATGAATTTATTTATAAATTTTTTTAAAAGCCTTAACATTAAAAGTATAGTATGCAAAACCAGAATTAAAGAAGGAAAGTTTACTTAAACTATTGGTCAGCTCTTATTAAAAAAACTGTGAAAAGGTTTCTCTTTCTGTTTTAAATAATCTGTCCAGAAAACAAAGATTTTGTTTCTCATTAAAATAATTTCCTGTGTTACGTGATGTATTTTTCTTTGATCACTTACAAAACTATACGTTCTCAATATTAGGAATTTTTTTACAATCATGTAACACTGTTTTACTTTAAAATTTTTATTGTCTTTTCGTTAAGTAAGTATTGCTTTACAGTAATAAGTGATGCTGTTTAATCAAATGTTCAAAACTTTTAACATTTTTGACAAACTTCCCCAAATTCTAAGTCTTTTTGACCTCCAACTAAATTTAAGACTTTCCAGAGGGCCCCTGGAAAATTTTTCACCTTGCAAAAATAAATGTTAAGTGGTTAGATTTATAAAAAAATATTAGATGTATCAGATATATGAAATTATGCAGGAATCATTGTTTTAAAAAAAGACCAATATTGCTTAATCTTATTAGGCTGTATTTGTACATGTATGGGTATAAGTTATTAACATAAATATTTCAAAAATTATGTAAAAACTGAGCAATTTGTCAATGTCCTCACTGCCTGTCAAGCATAATTTCAGATTTCTTAAGATGCTGTATGTCAAAATATAACAAACTCTCTTCAGATCTTTAAACATAACCACCATAAACCTTTTGTCATTCACAGACAATTAATTGTTTTATTCCAATTCTTTTTTTTTTTTCCTCCCCTCACCCCCCACCCCTCCCCTATTCCAATTCTTTTCTGAAATGCTTCACAATAGGCTTCAGGTCCAAATCCCTTCATTTTTAAAGAAATAAAGACTCTGATAGGTAATCTGGGGTATAAGGACTCTGATAAATTTAAGATCCTATCATTGGAATAGGTAAAAATTTCCAGAACTGCAGTTAAAAGAACTGATGGACTCATAAAAATGCTAACCCAAGATGAAGCCAACAGGTCTTAATGGAATGGAATAAAGTGAACTGATAAGGACTGTTACAATTTTTTGTTTGTTTTCTTATATTTTTGAGACATTGTTTTCTTTTTTGCAGTTTTTGGCCGGGGCTGGGTTTGAACCTGCCACCTCCAGCATATGGGGCCGGCGCCCTACTCTGTGAGCCATAGGTGCTGCCCAGACACTGGCATTTTTATATTTTGTTTTCTGAATTAAAAGAAGCTCTCTTCTTCTCCACTATCGGTAGTATATCAGTCTGGTTGATTATACAGCACGGTACACAAAAATAGTTACTTATCTTTTCTTTCTATCTGATCTCTCTAGAATTCGAACAGTGTTTTGAGTATCCCCATTTTCATGGCACTATATTTTCACATGTCCATTAAGAATATGTCCTGGTAACACAAAATAGTTAGAAACATTGCTTATAGCACCAAGCCTTTGACTGAAATGTAATATCTCAGAATGATGAGCACAGAATCGGGTCAATTTTAATGACATTAGACTTACTTTGCACACAAAAATATATATATTCTTGCTTTGGTTTTCTTGGATGGAAATGGAGAGTGAATGCAGAGAACACACTCACGTCTCGGGGGAAGCCGGCAGCACCCTCTGGGGGTTATTAGACTCTTGTCCTATTCATTATCTTTGAAGTTTTGCTATTGACCTTTAAACTGAAGTCGGCCCTGCTCCATTTTTCTGGCTTCTTCCAG
The DNA here is from genome assembly GCA_963575145.1 of Galago senegalensis. Taxonomy (NCBI): domain Eukaryota; kingdom Metazoa; phylum Chordata; class Mammalia; order Primates; family Galagidae; genus Galago; species Galago senegalensis. The sequence continues at coordinate 22,294 of CAUYTI010068626.1, read as the reverse complement.
TGCCTGGCTATAACTCTCCAAATTAATATTTCCAATCTTTCTCCAACCCTCTTGACTTGGTACCACTTTGAGCTAAAACCTGACTGCTCAGGTTGTTATTAGAAAGACCTGAAAAACCCTGCCAGTCGAGACTGGAAACTTCCATGCTTCGCTCTGAGAAGGAACCTGCCTGCAGCCTCCACAGAGCCGTCCAAACCGCAAGCCGCAAAGGAGGCTGAATGGCTCCCCCCAGTCCCTCCGCCATGAGGATACTTAGTGCTAAACACCTAGGAATCTTGACCGACTGCTTCTTGACTCAAAACCAAGCTTGTAGTTTGTACTAACCTTTAATTTTTACTTCTGTTTTGTTTTTATAAATGCCCCTTCCTAAATGCCTCATTGCTTATAAAACACAGAGAGGCAGTCCCCAACATCTTTGGATCCAGGGACCAGTTTTTGGAAGGTAATTTTTCTACAGACCAAGTGGGGTGGGGTGGGCAGTTAGGACAGGAGGACAGTTAGGTTCAGGTGCTGATTCTGGGCAGCTGATTCCTAACAGGACAGAGACCTGGACTGGTCCACAGCCCTGGGGTTGGGGACCACAACGGGAGGAGTAGGGGGCATCCCCCTCCCCTTAATATTATCTCCTGAAGCCAGACACATCTATTTAACTGGATTACCCTATTCCTAGGAATGAGAGACCTGTTCACTGGGATATTGGGACAATCTGTCAAGTCAGTTTATAGACTGAAATTTCTTGGCAGAAGTTTAAATGGGAGAATGAAAGGGATCAGTATATAGCATCCTGAAACACGGTGCTTTGGTGCACTGAGAATTTTCAACTGAAGAAATTGAGAAATGGCTGGTGCAGAAAGAGAACTCTCACCTTCTCCTAAAGCAATTTATAAGACTGTTATGTAAGAGGGGCTCTCCATATACACAGAGAAAGGCGCGGCTTCCTCTCTGAAGATGAAAGGACTCAGAGAAAGCAGAGTGAATGGGCCTTGTCGAGTTCCCCATGTTACTATTTGTAACTCATAATCCTTTGTCCTACCACCACTTCCCTCCTCTGTATTCTTCCTCAGGCCCATAGATCCATTTTGTCATTTCAGGGATGTCTATTTCCTTATCAAGGCTCCCACATCATGTAAAACTTTCACCAAATAAATTAAAAGCAAAAATTTACATTCTTTTCTCTTGTTAACCTTTAAGTAGAAAGGACTTTTTTCTTCCCCTATATAATAAGTATTGTCAAATTTCTCTCTAAAATGGTTATCACATTTTATACTCTTAACCAGCCACATATAAGCATTTATCATTTTTTTCTTAATGGTTAACTATTTGAGTTTAGTTAAATCAATCTTAGGAAGTAAGGCTTTAAAATTGAAAAATGCAGGTTTTTTCATCATTTCCTTTTGGAAAAAGGAAACTCATTCATTTCTTGTCCATTTATTTTTCAATGAAAAAATATGTTTATTTCCCTTTATTTCTCGCTCCCATTTTTTCCTTCTTCATTCTACTTTTCACCATTCCTGCTTGTTTATTATCCCTTACTCACAGAGAATAAACAATTCGTCTGAGTTAAGAAAACGGAAATAATATATGCTAGAATTCAATCTCATAAAGATCTAGTCCCCAAGTCTCTAAAGTCCTTTTAAGTGTTCAAAATCTTTGTCAAAGTTACCAATCTGGATGCTCTGATAAGTAAAACTTTATTTCTTTAAATATTTCTGAGAAGTTAAACACACAACCCAACGCACACCACAATCCATATACCCCTATCACATTCTATCTCATGCCGTGTGCATCATAAATACGTTTTTCTATTGTAAATATGAAATATTTCAGCTTTATGATTCAGAGTGGGGTCCAAATCTGTATTTACAAACTGGGTTTCTCTTAGCAGGAAACTCTGTACCCCTGAGTCTCAGTTTCTTCCCCTCCATCTGTTTGAGGTTAAGGATTCAATGTGTTTGGGGAACAGCACAATTTGCAGGGTCTAATGAGACTGTTTTCTTGTCCCTACTCTATTTCAAGATCCCTGTGTCCTTCCCGCCTTGCGTTTGGTTCTTCTCACTCCCCTGCTTTGACTTAAATCCTAGTGTATATATATTTCCTTCCCCCATCTCCTCTCCCCTCTCAGTTCTGGCACCTGTATTCTTGTCAGTCACCAATGCAGGTAACATGACACAGTACAAGGTCAGGCAGAAGAGGATTCTAAACACAGGTCTGGACGATGCATGTAACATTGGAGTCATGAAACTCTGAGATCTCCAATTTCTTCATGTGGCAATGAGTATGATGATTTATTTGCATGATAATTCTTAGAGTTAAATTTGATAATTTTTCTAAGTGGCTAGCAAAGAAAACACATAATAAATAGTAGGGAATATGTAGTACTACTATTTTGATAGTCTTTTTTTTTTGCAGTTTTTAGCCGGGGCTGGGTTTGACCTCGCCACCTCCAGCTTATGGGGCCAGCACTCTACCCCTTTGGGCCACAGGCACCACACTTTGCAATTTTTTTTTTTTGAAACCTGTCTTCCTCCATCATCTAAGCTGGAGTGCAGTGGCGTCATCATAACACACTTTAACCTCAAGCTCCTGGGCTTGAGGGATCCTCCTGCCTTAGCCTCCCAAAGTGCTTGGATTACAAGCCTGAACCACTATGCTCAATTCTTTCTTTTCCTTCTTATCTGTTTTCTGTGGACTTTAATTAAGCTCCTGGAGGGCAGGGTAATGGCTACATTGCTTACTGTCAAAACCAAAGAGCATAGAACAGTACTTGACCTTAGCTAAAGACATATTTCTTGGGGTGGTGCCTATGGCTCAGTGAATAGGGAGCCGGCCCCCTAATATAGAGGGTAGAAGGTTTGAACCCAGCTCCAGCCAAACTGCAACAAAGAAACAGTCAGGTGTTATGGTAGGTGCCTCTAGTGCCAGCTACTCAGGAGGCTGAGGCAAGGGCATTGCCTAAGCCCAAGAGCTGGAGGTTGCTGTGAGCTGTGATGCTACAGCACTCTACTGAGGGTGACAAAGATTCTGTCTCTAAAAAAAAGAAAGGAAATAAAGACATATTTCCCAATTGAAGGAAAGAGATAAACAAATTTAAAAAAAGGATGAGCGATTCATTTAGTTACCTGGTTTCTGACTTACACCCAGTCTCCACTTCCTGCCTCTACTGCCCAGGGTGGCTCCTATTTTATATGTGAATTCTAATTTTCACCTCTGGCTTTTTCTTAATTCTTCCAATTCTCCAGAAACATCTCATAAACCATCACCACTCATGTCCCTCAGTGAGTTTTTCTATAAAACATAACATTCTAAATTTTTTTAAAAAATGTATCAATACAAATGTTAATAGCAAAATTATCATAAATTTTGAAAAGTTTGCTATGTTTCTAAAATGACAATATATTTTATATGTTTAATTAATAGTGTTTCTAAATGTAATTCTTTTTTTTTTGTTTGTTTTCAAAGACAGAAATTTCTTCAGAGACATTTTCAACTGGAAATAGTATTATAAAATATTGACCCCAATAAACACTGTTACTTTCACTGATCCGGCAAATTTTGGCCGAATTTTTTTTTTCTAGTGTTACTGGGAAAAATCAATTTTAAGGCTAAAATATTTTAATCGCAAAGCATTTTATACAGAAAGCACTGGAGAGTCTTGATTTGTATTTTCACTGGGATAAACAGATGAAAAGGTTTACCCATGTATTTGGACTACTGAAGGTTAGAAAGATGAATAGGCAGAATCCTTTATAAGCAAATAAAAACAAGTAGTTTCCATTTGTTTCAGAAAAATAGGATAATGTACCTCACTCAATAAACTCGTACAGTACACTGGTCTTGCCTCTCATTTTTGTGTCTTGAATTATTCAGTCATAAGTTACCTGAGAATTTTACTTTCTAATGGTAATTATTAGGAAAGAATTATGCTCGTGCTTAAAACCTCATACGACTGCACGCCAGCCCTTATCTAAAGTGCTCGAACGTTACTTACAATTTTTAGAAACTGAGAATTGAAGCAAATGTCGGACTTCATTATTTTTAACAGCCATCATAGAATAGAATCAATTCTCACTTATCTGTGCTAATACACGTCGCGGCGTAGGATTCTACGGCGGACGGAACCTCAGGAGGATCATTATTTTTGCCACTGTTACCAGCCCTTCCATGCTGTGCTGATAAAGCACAGCAGAACTATTTCAGTCCCCCCTGCCTGCCCTCCGGTGGGCCTGCTAATGAGCAGTGAGACGCCAGAGAAAGGACAGCTGGGCTGAGAAGGAAGCTGATTCACAAATAAGTCATCGTGGGATGACTGTGAATTACGTGTCGAAATGATTTAGATTACTTTTCTAGTAATTACATGTTTATCAGGGACATCGCTCTGTAGGAAAAAAAAATTAATGTTATGCAGGTGTGAACCTTCTCTCTCCCTGGCCCTTGTATCATCCACGATGAAGGTCACCTAGCTATTAGCTTAACGGCAAACCCTGGGTCCGGCTCTATAAAGGCAGGGGCAACTTAGCTTGGGACAGGGCCGTGGTTTCTACACTCAGAACCTGAAAAGCAGAAGACGTCATTCGGGAACATTTTCTCCCTCACTTAAGAAGGAAGAAAAATCCAGCAAAGGTAAAAAAAAAAAAAAGTAAGAGAAGATTCAGCGGATATTATGTGGCAATGGAATAGCTCTTGCAAATTTTGCAAGTTTGGGCTTTGCTTCCTGAAAAATCAGCAGCAGCAATGACCTTCAGGCGCAGCTGTTGCTGTGGGCAATGAGGGAGCTGCTGGGGAGGAAAAGCAGGGGCTCCACCCAGGCAAGGAAGCAGCTGACGCACAAAAATACAGACGGGGCTGGAATTAGCAACAAGTTGCTGGCTGCTTTTTGCTTTTTTCTTTATAAAGTTCACTAAGCTACTAGGCTAGATGTAAATTAAACTTCAGAGATGCTGTGGCATCTCAAGTGGAAATGGGAGGAACTCATACCCACAGGTTGAGGACAAGTTCCATTTAAGATAAGATCCCTCTACGTTCTGACTGGGCTGCACCAGGTTTAACCAAAGCCTTCAGGAATCAGCTCCGGCCACCTATCAGCCACGCGACAGTTTCAGAATGTTCAGGATTCTCTGCCCAGCACTCACATTACTCAGCTGTCAGAGTAAAGGGCTGAGATATATGATATGAAAATTACATTTTAACGAGGTGTCATGTGTGTTTAAAGTTCTTATTCATCACTACACAGCCTCAGCTTTTACCGGAGACACAAATGCACTTAATTAGCATATTATAAGGACAGAAGGTTCACCGTTATCTTCATTGTTAAACTGTTGTGTGTAGGCTTTTGGTTGCTGGCTTTAGATTCTACTGTCCATAGACCAGGAGAGAATGATACATTTGCATCATCGGAAATGGCTTTCCAGAAAATGCAGACCAGGCACTCGGGGCGCAGAGAGCAGGAGCTGGACAGCAGCTGTCTGTCTACAGCACCCCCTGCTTGATGTGCTTGTCACTCGGTCTCAAACAGTAGACTTTTAAATCTGTTAGACATACTCATTTCAGGAAATCTTTGGAACAGGCTTCTCTGCCTGTTATTATCCACTTGAGCCAACTTCCTCCTCTTCTGTCAGTACAAAATACTGGAAAACATTTTTATATTTAATTGAAAAAGTTAAATTTTTCTATGGACACTTTATTATTCACTTATTTAATTTTTTTGAGACATTGTCTCACTGTATTGCCCAGGCTAGAGTGCTGTACTATCACAGCTCACAGCAACCTCAAACTCTTGGGCAAATCCTCTTGCCTCAGCCTCCCGAGTAGCTGGGACTACAGGTGCCTCCTACAACCTCCAACTAGTGTTTCTATTTTTAGTAGAGACAGGGTCTCACTCTTGCCCAGGCTGGTCTTGAACTCCTGAGTTCAAGCGATCCACCACTTCAGCCTCCCAGAGTGCTGGAATTCTAGGCATGACCCACCGCACCTAGCCTCTTTGGACAGTTTAGAAACTATCTATGATAGTGAAAGAAAACGTTTCCCCTCTTATTCCTCTTTATTCGTGAATAATGAATTTGGTACAAGGTGGTTTCAAGGGATGTAACTGAGTCCCTCACACCTGATTTGTTGATATAACGCACAGTCTAGAGATACAATGCCAGGGTGAGAATCTTTCAAGCTACCTGCGAAATAGCTGAGCATTAATTTGAGGTTCCAAATGTACATCTTACAGAGCAGAGCTGACTGAAGATGATAATAAACATATAATGTATTTTGTGTTTCTAAGACAGGAAATAAGCTCAATAAAAAATATATTTGAAGCAAATTCTGTATTTGATAGTTCTAGGTCTGGTACTGTCCTCAGAAAACGTGGAGGAGACACTTTCATTGCACTTGATGCCCAGGGTGAACTTTTCACTCCTAACTCCTCTCCCCACCACCTTGGACCATTTTGATAATGGTGGGCACAGCTGAATCACCTGTCCTTTAGAAGCTGCATCATTAGTTCTTCAGATAAAATGTGTTTTATTCTCTTTCTTTCTATCTTTTATATATATATTTTTGATATAGAGTTTTGCTCTGTCAGCCAGGGTGGAGGGCAGAGGCATGATCAGAGCCCAGTACAGCCTCAGATGCACCCCAGTAGTTGGTAATACAAGCCTGGGCCACCAAGCTCAACTAATTTTTTCTGTTCTTAGTGGAAAACAGGGTCACGCTCTTGCTCAGACTGGTCTTAAACTGCCGACGTCAAGCTATCTTCCTGCTTCTGCCTCCCCAGACTGCTAGGATTACAGACAGAGCCACCACACATGGCAGAAGTGTCTTTTCTTTTCTTTTTGCTGCAGTTTTTGGCCGGGGCTGGGTTTGAACCTGCCACCTCTGATATATGCAGCCTGCACGCTACTCCTTGAGCCACAGGCACTGCCCTAATGTGTATTTTTAATAGAGTAAATTACAACTTTCTGAACATAATATACTTTCCATTTTCTCTAAATTGAAAAAATCCCTACAATTTGTCAACTGAAAACCGTAAACATGTTCTTAACATAAAAATTAAATAGTTGTGATGGCGCCTGTGGCTCAAAAGGGTAGGGCACTGGCCCCATATGCCGGAGGTGGTGGGTTCAAACCCAGCCCTGGCGAAAAACTGCAAAAAAAAAATTAAACAGTTGTCCCATTTTTTAGGGTATAAATCCATGGTAATTAACAAGTAGTGTGAAAGCTGAGCTATCTTTGTATCTGGAGAGTGCCTGGCACTAAGAGCTGGGGGATTTTTTAACATTCTTCGCAGCGTAGAGCTTTAGGTCCTGTGTTTAGAAAGCATGGACCATAATGGTCCTGCAAACTTGGTGGATATCGACTTCATCCTGCTCACTGCACGTAGTATCTCCTTAAACTATCAATAAGCTTCCGAGACAGGTGCTTTGTCCATCATATAGTGGAGGAAATTGAGGTTGAGCCTCCAGTCAAACAAAAGACAGAAGTGGGATTCAGAGCCAGATCTTCAGACTCCCAAGGTCAAGGTCATAAGCACGGGCTACCCATGTGCAAACATCACCAGAGCACTTCTACACATTCAAGAGAAACACATTTGCCTTTTATCTCCCAACAGCAGATCTGTTGATGTACAGATGAGTTATATACAGCTGAGTTAAAAACATGGATATCTCTTTACATAAAACTTCCAAAAAGAATGAATTTCCATTGATTGGAATATAGTTACAATCAGAGCAAAAAGCCTGCTATCAACAAACGGCAACAGCAGATATACGTCAAGTCTGCAGAGCAGGATAGTGTCTGACCCTATTAGGAATAAATCGAGAGTTTCTGTACCTAGACACAACAGATGATCCATAATAAGATGGCAAGAAAGGTCCACAAAACACAGTTTCATTGAACGGTGTCTATGTCATTCACTGATGCAAACCCCCAGCTGACACTGCTTGTGTGGAGTAAGATGAACAGCCTCTATCAAGGCTGACTGAACTTCTATCCACACACGACGGACGTGCATAAAATTCACTTCTTTCCTTACTCTTTATGCCCCTGGTAAACCACAACAAGTCCATGCTAACAAACCAGCTTTTTAATTTGAGTGCTCATGCATAAAAACTGATACTTTTTTATGAACTGACAAATTAAATACAGGTGAAATCTCACTATTCGTAAAACAAAATTTTAATTGTCATTGCTCAAAAAGAGTGAAACATAATCTCCTGGTTTAAACTAGAAATTGGTTTTGAAAGCTGAAGTTTATCACCTGTCGATGTTTGCCACTTCCGATAACATCCTTTTAACAGCACATGTGGGCGAGATGGCCCATATTTAAACTCTTATAAACAAACAAAAATAATGAATAAAATTGAGTGTATGTTTCCTTACATCCACAATTACAATGATCTTCTCTCTCTCTCTCTAGAGTATATATACATAGTCATAAGTTTATTGATGTATACTGGGAATATTTTTGTAAGTCCTATATACATATAGCACTATGGTACCATTTTACTCATTAAGAATCATTCAATAAAACTAAGGTCAAAATTTTCTTTAGTTTGTCAGATTAAAACCTAGAATGCTAATTAATTTTAAACCATTATTATAAATAAAAATAATTTATGATGTTTTAAACAAGTAAGATTTGAAATGCTATTGCCCCTTATTCACTGATTAACTAGAAAACATGATGCGTTATTATTTATTATTTCTTTTGAGGCAATTGGAATTTATTTCCTCTTCCAGTTAATGTCAAAAAAGGCCATCCATAAACAAAGTGTACACTGATGAAATATAAATTATTTTATTTTATTTTTTGAGATAGAGTCTCACTTTCTTGCCCTTGGTACAGTTCCATGGCATCACAGCTCACAGCAAGCTCAAACCCTTGGGCTAATGTGATTCTGTTGCCTCAGCCTCCCAAGTAGATGGGACTATAGGTGCCCACCACAACACCCGCCTATTTTTAGAGATAGGGTCTCACTCTGGCTCAGGCTGGTCTTAAACTCGTGAACTCAGGCAATCTACCCACATCAGCCTCCCAGAGTACTAGGATAACAGGTGTGAGCCACTGTGCCCCGCCTTGAAATATGAATTTTAGTTTAAGAATATCACCTATGTGAATAAACTGTCTTTCCAGAATACTCCAGATGTATGACTCTTGTTCAGATTTTAAATTCCAGAATGTATTAGGTTAAAAAAAATACAAACAAAACACAACACAAAAACACCTTACCTGTACAGCAGCAGGCCAGATAATGGAGCTGGTCTAGGAGAATTTTGGAGGAGTTAGAAGGGAGAAATTGCTTTTGTTGTTGTTGTATATTTAGGCTTTTCTTTTCATAAAAGCCAGTTCAAAATAATATCAGCCTTACTGGTTGTGGAAAGAAGTGCTGTCACTCTGACTGAAGCCTCTCAGGGATCAGAGAAAATGCCACTAATTTATCATTCTCTCTGAATAAGAGGTTAGGAAGCAGAAAGCCATTCATTCCTTCAACAAAAGTTATTAAGCCTTATTTATGTGTATGTGATATACTAGAGTCAGAGAAAACAGAAATCATGCTCTGGTAAAAATACATAAAAATATAATAAAAGGCAAGGTCACTGCCCATAAAACACTTAGCATCTAATTCTGTATGAAGATGTGACTACAAAGCACTCACTTAGAATCCAGAATTGTATGTGAGTGCAAGTTATGCGAAAAATAATGCAGAAATGGGAAATATTAACAACTAAACTCTATGACAAAAATAACTTAATTTCTGAAATGCCATATTCCTGTCAAAACTCAGGCACCGAAATCGTACATTTCCATTACCTTAGAGAACATTATCACGGCTAATTACAAAATTTAACTTTTATGTTGCGATAACTGTGCTCAGTTGTGTAAATAAACATGAAGAAGACAGCTAAGCTATTTATGATTCTCTTTAAACAACATTAACAGGTAAGAGGATGATCTAGAAGGGAAAAGGGCATTTTTAAAAAATTGCCATTAAATATCTCAAGTTTACTCAAAGCCGTGCTTTGCGTCATCAGTTTTTAGAAAAACCGAGATCCATTATTTCTGCACTTGTCCGCTTACCCTCTATGCCAGTGAGGGTCACACGGGCACAGGTGTACTCAACGTACTGTATTCCTAGTGAGGCAGGTCGCACCTTGTGATCTCTGTGACATGAGTATTTTGGTCCCCAGCTCCCGGAGCATGATATTAAGGTAACCCTTTGACACATTCCAAGTAGACGGCACTTCCGTGGGCATTTCATAATTAATTACATAGGGTGACACCATCTTATTTTAGCAAAAGTTCTATGCACTTCGCCACGCAGACCGAGAACTAACCAGCCACCAAAACAAATCACCTTAAAAGACAAAGGGCTAAAGACTGGAGGGCACCCAAGCAAAGGAGAGTGAGTTTCTCGTAGTTACACGTTTTTAATGATGAAAGTGGTACACAGCATCCCTTTCTCAGATGCAAAGCTCATGAACATTCCAGGGTTTCTTGCACAGGCAAGAAGAAAGACCAGAAGGAGCTGAATCAAAATGCACAATAAACTGAGGGAGAACAAACTAAATATGTACCCAGAGGGCACCGTCAAAAGTGGAACTTACCCGACCTACTGTCCAGAGGCCCGAAGTCCAGAGAGTATTTCACGACGTGATAGTTATTCCACACATACAGCAGGTTGTCCCTGGGGTTGTAATCCACGGCTGCGATGTACTGGTAGGAATTGGGGAAGGGCACGTCCACCACACTGTCCTTGCTTTGGTCCGTGTTATAAATGTAGTCGATCTTATTCCCCGTGGCCTCATTGTCATCATCCTCATACACGGATTTGACCACGTACAGAATCCCACAGATCATGAACGCATTGGAAGCCGACCTCTTATCATAGGCAGTATCCCACGTCCCTTCAATGCGCAGGGTGTAAGGGTTCAACTGACTAATGACGATTCTGCCATTGTTCTGCTCCGTGGCATAGATGACCCACAGCCCGTTCTCGTCCACGGCCAGGTCTATGTCAGACTTGCCTCCCCAGCGGTAGGGCGAGGTGTCGTGGTAATTGGCGTTGGCGATGATGGCCTCTCCGCTCTTTATCCTTGTCCGCAAATCGAACTTCACTATGTTCCTGGTGCGCTCCTTGTTAAAGAACAAGGCCCCGTCGTACACCACAAACCCCGTGCCGTCCACCCGGTGAGGAAGCTTGTAGGTGGTGGTCGGCCGTCCAGCAATGAAATCGTCCTTGGACGAGTACTCGGTCAGGGTGTCGGTCCTGTAGGGCGTCCAGGGCATATAATAGATCTTATCAGAAGCCTGCAGAGGGTCTTTGCACCACGCCCCAGACTGGTGGTCAGACTCAAACAAATGCTCGCTCTGGTACACTCCTTTTAGAAGTCCAGGACAAAGAAAAACTGTTGGAAGGGAAAAGAGTTAAAATAATAAATACATTAATTTCATATTTTTTCCCTAGAGATTATTTTTCACCAAATGGAATGCAACACTAACAGGAGAGCCCTCTCCCACTTATGTTGCTGCATTTTGGGGGCGGGTAACCCAAAGTATTCTTCCACATTAATTTTGGCTCTTTTTCAAAATCGTTTTGATTTCCTTTACCAAAAATATTAAGCCTTTTTGTTTTTTGAGTAGCTATGCTTCCCTGTGATGTTTACCCTTGTAAACATGTCGGAAAATCTCTGCATATGTGTGTCAGATGTCACCTAGGCTTATGTATTCTATAGATATAGAGCAGAAAATGATATACGGTATTTTTGTTAGTTCACTAAAGAACATCTCTCATTTGGAAGTAAAAACGTTGGTTCCACTCTGAGGATTTTAGCCTTCAATAGTTATCATTAAGAAATAGATGGATATCTCATCAAAAAAAATTTTTTTAAATAAAGGAAAACAAAAGCATTATAATACAGGCCACTGGATCTTCTAGCATAAAGGCTTTCAAAGCAGCTACAGCACACACAAAGCATGCAACCCACACAATTAAAAATGAGTGATGGATGGATACTGGAAGGAAAAGAGAGAGGAAGAAAAAGAAAGGAAAGAAGGAAAGGTGAAAGGTTACAGAAAAGAACCAGAGGTCTAGATTTTAATCAGTTAAAAATGTCCTGTTAAGAACAGTAGTATTGGAACTTAAAAACACGTATCTTTTACTGTTAACATGAGAAAAGCATTTAAAAAACGAGATTACTGGCTACAATATTTTGCTGCTCATACTTAGGAATGAACGTGGGCCGGAATCATTTGATTCACTTCATTTTTTAGTACGATTCAGTCGTGTATTGTGTGAGTGCTGGCAACACCAACTGGCTGACTCATCTGGGATGAAGTGTCTATCAAGCAATGCTCCCCAAAGGGTGGTCCTGGAATTACCTGATTCAAGTAGTGTATTTAGATGGTACCGAGAAAGAACAGAGGGATCCTTCCTCACACATGTTTAAGAAATACACTGTTGAATATAATTGTGGCAGAGATTCTAATAGCTAAGGTGCATTAGTGACTCTCCAAGGTACAAGAGAGGAGGGTAAGCAGAGTTTGCAAAGTAATTCAATCATGGAAACCTTACAGAGCCTCTTTGGAGTACAGGGCTCTGCTGACCCTGCTGGGGGAAGCTCTGCTCTAAGATATTTGCAAAGCAAACACACTGAAAAATCATCAAGCAGCCCACTGTTAGGTGTTAAATGATTCTAAGTGTTCTGTATGGAGCAATGAACAAATCACAAATAATTTGGATGTTGACACATTTTCTTTTAACGATTAAAGGATTATCCTTTCAGCATCAGTGATTAGCTTTTGAACTCTAAACATCCTATAGGAAGATGAAACTCAGCTAGGTTTCGGAGATTATTCAAAATCATGTATGTTATTAGATAACGTACGTCATGAAAATGCCCGAAGTATTATTTTTGGAGAAATGAACAGTTTTGGGGAAAATCTTCCACAGTAAAGAGACATATCAGCAGCATAATTTTTATTATTAATAATAATCTTGATGATCATAAAAATGTGTTAAGATTTTCAACGTGACGGCCATAATTATACAAGATAGATACCCACTGTCGTCAAAAAATGCATCACTTTTATGTGAAGGTTAATAATCAGTCCTTGATGACTAAAGTAATTTGACTCCGGGTACTTCAGAAAACTGTCTCCTCTTTTCTCCCAGGAATTAAAATAAAAATTAATGCAGCAAGGGAGAGATCTACAACAGAGCTACAGAAAATGATCTAGTATAGAAATAAAAACCAATCATTCTCCATGGCCAGCTACTGGATTTCTAACTACTTAAAAATAAAGGGAAATAAAAGACATGGTTGAAAGTTTCACATTATTCCACTATTTTAAAATAGAAGGATCAGATCAGCGCTGGTGAGTAAGACAGATTAAAGTTGAGCAGCAGAGGTAGTAAATAAATTTTCATAAAATAGAGAAGAATGATTAACAAAATTATTTTAATTAAATGTTAAACTGTTAAATAACTTAGCCTATAAATAGTATATAATTTAGGAAAGGTATTTAATTACCTTTTTGTTCCACTTCTATTGGAGAGAGAGAAGTAAAGAGAGAAAGAAGAAAAGAGAATAGATTAATGGTACGGTATTGGCCAAGCACTATTTTATTCACCAATTCCAAACCGAAAGTAAATAATTTATTTCACTCACACTTGCTTTATTGAATTGTTATAGGTTTTTATAAAACCCATTTTCTCTAATACAATCATTTTTTTAAAAAAAAAATCATGTTATCAGCTTTAAAACACAGCATGAACTTTAAAAATGGACAAAAAATCAATTATTGAAAATTATCAACTAGGATTCAATCAATAAACCATTCCAAACTGTAAACATAGGAAATGCAATATTCATAATAAGAACACTATTTCCATTTGAAAGGCACGTTGGCAATTACACACAGAAAGCTTTCATATAGTTTGGCTAGGCTCACTTGTAAATATTATAGTTTATATCACTACGGAATTTACATAATAGCTTAGGTTTTATGCGTTTCAAAGAATGGATCTGGGAAGTAACTATACTCCGACTTGTTTCCTAAGACCTAGGACTTTCCACAGCTCATCAGTCTCATAAGAGATGCATCTCCCGAGACTACACATCAACTCAGAATGCGCTTACCCTGAATAAACCCATTTATGGAAGAAAATTCCTCCCTCCTACTCATTGATATTTCATATTACTGTGTAAAAATACTGTATTTAGGAAAAATCAATTATCAGAAAGTTGGTGTCAATAATGAACCACTGGCTCTGGACTTTTCTGAAATTCTTTTTTTTATTTTTATTTTTTTTGAGACAGAGCCTCAAGCTGTCCCCCCGGGTAGAATGCTATGGCATCACAGCTCACAGCAACCTCCAACTCCTGGGCTCAAGCGAGTCTCTTGCCTCCGCTTCCCAAGTAGCTGGGACCACAGGCGCCCACCACAACGCCTGGCCTTTTTTTTTTTTTTTTTGGTTGCAGCCGTCATTGTTGTTTGGTGGCCCGGGCTGGGGATTCAAACCCACCACCTTAGGTGTATGTGGCTGTCGCCTTAGTCGGTTGAACCACAGGTGCCGAGCCTTTTCTGAAATTCTTAACTGAGTCAACATACACTTATAAAAGTAAATTGAGACCCTCAGACGCATTATCTTTATGTTCTTCTCAAATTAGTTTCTGTTATTATTTTAAGGTATTGATCAGGTCCATGAAAATTCTGGGGAGTTGTAACATACTACCTATCCACAAAATTCATCAAGAGGCATCTTCTTTATCTTAGAAATGTCTGTCTCACTTCCTAACGTGAATATGGGATCGGAGAAAAATGTCGGGAAAATGGGTAACACAAGCTTAAGAAAATCACCAATTGTGGAAGGAATGAACAGAGATATTATGCATAATAAGGAAATTAAAAACTCCATGAAAATTTCAAAACCAGGAGAGAAATACTGTTAGGGTGATTACATTTGGGTGAAAGTTTTGTGCTGTAATCTAAGTTCACACGTCTTCGATTGTCAAAACCATACTCATTTCTCTCTAATAACTGCTTTTTCTGTTTGTTTTGTTTTTGAGACAGGATCTTACTCTGCTGTCCAGGGTGGAGTGTAGTGTCCAACACAACTCACTGCAACCTAAAATGACAGAGCTCAAAGGATCCTCCTGAGTAGCTGAGACAATACAGACGTGTGTCATCACACCTAGTTTAGTTAATTTAATTTTTTTCCCTTTTCTTTCTTTCTTTCTTTCTTTTCTTTTCTTTTTTTTTTTTTTTTTGTAGATACAGGGCCTTGCCATGTTACCCAGGCTGGTCTTGAACACCTGGACTCTAGGAACCGTCTTGCCTCAGCCTCCCACAGTGCTGGGACTCTTGGTGTGAGCCACCATGCTCATCCTCTCCACAACTTATTTGAACCCTCAGTATCAATCACGTTAAAAGGAAAAACTGGTATATATTTAGTGCTTAGGAAGTTGCCAATGGGACTATCAAATTTTAAATCTCTCATTTCACTAATTTACAAATATTATTTTAACAATATTTCTTTTTACAGCTCTATTGTACAGGAAGAATTTGTTATCATCCTCAATGAATCTTTATTGAAGAACTACAGCATTTTCTGGACTTGTGACTCAAGATAGGCCAGTCGTCAAAAGCTTTATCTCAGAGGCATGCTTTATGCTAAGATCAGAATACCAACAACCTGTATTTAGACTGACAACTAGAAGAAGCATAACTAAGAACCTTAAAAAATTATTTATTCCAACAGTCTCAAAAGTTGGGACTTGACGTCTATTACAAAGAAGGTTGTGAGTTAAGGATGAAAAGACCTCCTGAAGTTGACATATTTCAACCACTAGCCCCCAAACCATTTCCAGAACTAATTATTTCCTTGAAATAGCTCACTCTCTCTTTGCCTCTCTCTATCTATCTACACATACCTGTGTTTCCCCCCAAATAAGACACTGTCTTGTATTTATTTTTTCTCAAGAAGACACACTAGGGCTTATTTTCAGAGGCTGTCTTATGCTCTGCCCAAAATGCATAGCCACGCCCATCACTAGGTCTTATTATGGGGTAGGGCTTATATTTAACTAATGCATAGAAATCTTGCTAGGGCTTATTTTGGGGGTAGGTCATATTTTCAGGGAAACACGGTATATATCCTTTTGAGAATTCCATACAGCAGTATTTACATTGACAGAAATGTACACTAATGGACCTTTAGTCTTCTTTCACATAAATCTAACTGATAAGCTTAAATCTGATGACAAATATCCTAACTCCCGACATTACTTCTTTCTTCAATAAATATTAAATGAGGGAAATAGGACAGGAATAAATACTATCGATAAGGCATCTATTATATTTTATAAATATTATCCTATACTTTAATGGAAAGTTCCACTTTTTGAAGAGCTTTAACCTCTATTATTTCAACTGCCATTGGATAATATTTTGATTTTATCTCTCATTTCTAGTGTAATTTTAGAGAAATTGGCATAAACTGCAGCGTCAGTAAAGCTTGCTTCTGTTATTGGCTGGTTCCTTGAAATTAAGATTTATTAGGCAGGTCTGCTTTGGAGAAAATTATTATGGTCTTGCCCATGTCATGACTGGCTGTAACTCATTTATCATTTATTTGATATTTTCAAGACTGAAGTAAAACAGTCCTATAATGTAAGTTGAAACAAGAACACACAAATCATACTCCCATCACAAAAACCGGCAAGACGACATAATTTGTTGTTGAAAAGCTTAGCCACATTTAGGATTGGCTGGTCTCTGCATCTAATTCTTATTCTGGAACCTTCCCTTCACTGAATAAACAAATAAATAACAGGATCTAAGAAGCAAGCACACCACTATATTCTTCACAACCACACGATCCCTGGAACATAATGAATACTCAGTGGATGTTCTTACATTAAATACAAAATCCGAACAATGACCTGTAATTGTACTTCTTGGTATTTTAAGGCACATTATAAGAAAAAAGTGGTGAAACAGATTCTGGATTTACTATAGAAAATTATATGCAATGCATTATCTGAATGACTTTTTTGAATAAGGTAGAACCCCCACAGATGACCACCTCCCTACACTGACCACCTCCTTAAACTGACCTAATTTTTACAGACAGGACATACACCAAAAGTACCCGTTGGTGTGTTCCTATGTGACCTACAGCAGGCCTCGTTCCCATGTGACACGTCCACAGGTTGGCCAGTTTGTCACAGTCCCAAAGTGGGGACCGTGGGTGGTCAACTTACAGAGGTTCATTTGTATTTTAATGGGTGGAGAGGGAAAACTAAAATGTATGAGTAATCTGTATCTCCTACTCACTAAGTACAAAATTATGGGAAAGAAAGGAAAAGGAGGAAAAGTATAGGGATGATCTTGTGGATTATTCTGGCAAGAAAAATTTGCTGCTATAAAATAGTCCTCAGTGATCTAAAAACGCAGGCCCAGAACACGCCCTTCCCTCCTGTCCGGGACAAGATCATAAATAATAAACTGTATGACGATAGCCGCGCCAGCCCCTCTTCATGA
Source organism: Galago senegalensis (assembly GCA_963575145.1). Classification (NCBI taxonomy): domain Eukaryota; kingdom Metazoa; phylum Chordata; class Mammalia; order Primates; family Galagidae; genus Galago; species Galago senegalensis. The sequence continues at coordinate 4,764 of CAUYTI010068626.1, read as the reverse complement.
CCTCCGATCTTTAGTCTGGTCCGAGACCCTGAATTCTGGCAGGAGAGCCGTCACTGCTAATTTCCACCCTCCCCAGAGCACTTTCTCTCCTTTTCACTTGTGATAAGCAAACTTTATGGTTCATGCAGCCTCTATAAATATGTTTACATATTTCCTTAAAGCAATTTCATTGTTGTCCTTTGTCTAACTTAATGCCATAAGCTACATCCTGTGGTTAAATAACAAGTTCAAACTACAGGGATTTTTAATCTGTATAAAATAAACAGGAAGAGAAAAGACTAGCAAATTGTCCCTTTATTTCACAATGGTTCATAGAATAGATATAACATATAGTCACGTTATGTTTAGGAAGAGCTGTTACTAGTTCTGCTCATGTCTGTATCCTAAGCAGTACTTTTGAGCTGCGTCCCTTAACCAGGAAAGGTATAGACCAGAGAGGCAGTGTGTGCCCTGCCAGGCTTCTCACAACTACGTCACAAATCACAGAGAAGTAAATTTGATGCATGCCAAAGACTGTTAAATACCAAAGCCAAGAGACCGACTCTAATGCTAATGTTTAAATTTTCTTTTCTTTTAAGATGTAAGTCACAGAATGCTTTTTCATCTCTCATGTGAATGTCCCGAATGAGTGTCATCCAGTAAGACCATCTTTATTTCTATAATGTTAAATAAAAAGACACGTAAGAGGAAATTAAGATAGTTATAAAATACTAAGTAATTTATAAACAATTTTTTTTTCATTGAAACCTGGTAGTTTTTTAGTTGTTGTTGCAGTTTGGCGGAGGCTGGGTTTGAACCCACCACCCTCGGTGTATGGGGCTGGAGCCCTACTCACCGACCCACAGGCGCCTCCCAACCTGGTAGTATTTTTAACAGAATTATTTTCCTTGTCACATTTGGTTCAGACCAGTGGTCTCAAACTTTTCTGGCAGCAGGAACTGGTTTCACGGAAGATAATTTTTCCATGGCTGGTGGGGAGGATGGTTTTGATGTGAGTCTGCAATTGAAGTACTGTGCTCTCCGTGCATTCAGACCTCTCTGCCAGGGATAATCCGTATTTGCAACCACTCTCCAGTGCGTCACCACCTCAGCCCACCTCAGGACATCAGGCATTAGATTCTCATGAGGAGCTCACAACCTCCATCCCTCCCACCCACGGGTGACAGCAGGTCCCTGCTCCTGTGACGTCTAGTGCCACACTACTGTGACAGGAGACAATCTCAGGCTGTGATGCTCGTGATGAGGCAGCTGTGAATACAGATGAAACTTCGCTGGCTCACGCTTTGCTAACCTCCTGTGTGGTTTGTTTTCTAACAAGCCATAGACTGATACTGATTTGAGGCCCAGGAGTTGAGGACTATAGGTTTAGACTATTAAAATGCATTGGGGTACCCACTGTACACCAGCTGTGCAGTTAAGGGGATGGCAGAAAGAAAGGATGTTTGTTATAAAATATTAGTCTTGGATGGAAGTTTTCTGGTACCTCATCCACAAAGTCATCTATAAGTACATAATCAAAAGTTCAAATAATACGGGTTGAGCATCCCAAATCTGGTAACCTGAGCTCTGAAATCCAAACTCTGAAACATTGTGGACACTCCCGTGATGCCCAAAGAAACGTTCATTGGAGCATTCGGGATTTCAGATTTGGGAGGCTCAACCATATAATGTAAATATTCCAAAATCCAGAAAAATCTAAATCCAAAACTGTTTGGGACCCAAGCATTTCAGATGAGGAATACTCTATCTATACATTATATTTGATAGCAAAAATATAATGCGCTGGGCGGCACCTGTGGCTCAAAGGAGTAGGGCACCAGCCTCATAGGCTGGAGGTGGTGGGTTCAAACCCAGCCCTGGCCAAAAACTGCAAAAATAAATAAATAATGTACTAATTATAATTTTTTTTTTTTTCAGTTTTTGGCCGGGGCTGGGTTTGAACCTGCTAATTCCAGCATATGGGGCCGGTGCCCTACTTCTTTGAGCCACAGGTGCTGCCCTATGCTAATTATAATTTTTGATATCAAAAATAATGTCATAATATTTGGTATTATAATTTAAAAAACTTTCCACATGAACCATTTTTTTTTAATTTTTTTATTGTTGGGGATTCATTGAGGGCACACGGAAGCAGGTGACATTGATGGCTTTTGTTAGGTAAGGACCCTCTTATATTTAACAGTGTAATGTGGTATTTATTATTCCCACCAGAGAAGAGGAAGCCCAAAAAGGTAAAGGGTTTGGGACCAGGTCTCGTGCCACTGGCAGGTGGCAGGTTCTGCCTCTTGTCTGGCCTCATCCGATCGCTCTGACAAGATATTAACTCAGAGAAACAGAGTCTGATTATTGACTTCCTGCCTTCCACTTCTACTTTGTCACCAAATCTAGGAAGATGTAAATGTTAGAGAAAATAAATAATATAAACAGAATTTCCCTGAAGATAGGTCATATATGTGCATGTCTATTACGCTATTCCTTCATGAAAGCCAACAGCTTTGCATAAAATATCACAGCAACCTTGTTAAGTAGATATCCTCATTATCCTCACTCTTCAGTTGCAGAAACAAATAGCGTGGCTCGATGGTTAGTAAGTGGTAGAGTTAAAATCAAATCCACGCTGTGATCTTGTCATTACCGATCTCCAGTAAGAGACGAGATGCTGGGGTTCATCTCCAGGTCCCCCACACAGAAAAACTTCCATGAATGCTTCTTAGGCTTCTATGCAATTAGTACATTGCGCCCTGGCATTTTCAGAGACAGGGATTAGATGGAACACTTTTCAATACCATCACCCCTTGAGACTAGTGATGCAAAACATTTGTTCAAAAAGACAAAATAGTAGGAAAAAAAATGGGTTCTACATTTCTTGGCCAAGGCAAACAAGATTTCTCTTACCATTGGCGATAAACCCATGCTGGATAGCTCATGTCCTGATAATTCTTATTATTCTGAAGCAGGTAACACCCTCTTTTCTTTCATTTCACGTCCACCAAAAACATATAGAAGCACTTCAGCAAATAGAAATAAAAAGATTTGCGAAGGTCATTACATTTTTTTTGGTATAGTGCATATCAAAAATTCTGACAGACGTCTGTCTCTTTCAGTAAATAAAGTGCTAATCCTTTATTTAATGAGAGACAGGAGTAATCTCTGTAGCTCAGCTTCTAAATTATGTTTTTCAAATAATACCCGTGCATCCGTGAATGAAAGAGCCGCTCAAGCACCTTGTATTACAATGGCTTTAAAGGATGTCTTTCCAAAATTGACACCGCCTAATGAATTTCAGCCTGGAGTGTGTAGATGGAGAATGTCAATAATTTACAAAGGGCCTTTCCTAGCTACGTTCTGATTTAAACACTTAAATGCAGTATCTATAGATGCTGTAGACACTGATACAGCTTTTTATGGTGTGCGTGTATTAACATTCCATTCCACTCATGGATCCATAAAACCTTTCAAACCGTTCATTCAGCCTTTTAAAATAAAATGGTGCTATTAGAAGACTCTTTGGAGGATCTATTTGTAATAGCGTTAGCAAAAATAATAATTATTCAAAGTTATTGTAGGTGGCACTTACAGTCGATACTACATTTGGTTCATCAGAGATGTACCCCAGTTGCAGTGATTTGTCACTAGGTAATGACCGCACGGCACTTAGAGATGACAGACAAAAACAAGCACAGAGTCACCTCAGCGTGGAGGAGACGACCCAGCTGGAGCCACTGAAGGTGTCTGTGGACCCACCTGCTACACATGCAAGGCCGGTGTGAATACAGAGATAAACAACAACGATCATAACACCTAACAGTTACTGAACGCGTACCCAATACTCTGTGAGTAGTCATCCTGTGGATCACTCTGATTTTTACGGAACCTCACAAATTTGGTGATATGATAAGGTGACCAGATTTTAACATTGGTAAAGCAGGACACCATTGACCGGGGGAGGGGGGTGTTCTTAATTAAAAATTTGGTCTATATGGAGCAACAAAAATTTTCATAGAATGCAAAAATAGTATTGTAATATATATTTTTTAAATTTCAATATAAATACAATTTACAAATATAATACATTAAAAAAAATTATGCATAGGGTGGAGCCTGTGGCTCAAAGGAGTAGAGCACTGGTCCTCCAGGGTGACCTTGCCCAGGAGGGGAGTAGGAAGTTTATATTAGCCTTTTCATTTCCCAATGAAGTTACATTAACCTCTTCATTCCCAAATGGAGTTACATTAACCTTTTCAGCAGCTGAAAACGTATATTCCCTTCCCGTTGTCCCATCGTTCCCTAGCTTGTCGTGCATGCTTTCCAAAAATCGGGGCTTTTTTGGTTTTTTTTTTTTTTTTTTTTTTTTAGAGACAGAGTATCACTTTTTTGCCCTTATTATAGTGCCATGAAGTCACAGCTCACAGCAACCTCCAGCTCAGGCGGTTCTCTTGCCTCAGCCTCCCAAGTAGCTGGGACTACAGGTGCCCGCCACGACACCCGGCTAAAAATCGGGGCTTTTTTAAAACACCACAGGATGCAGGACAAATTGTTAAAAATCAGGACTGTCCTGCCCAAAGCAGGATTGTCTGGTCACCTTACTCTAGAGGTGGGGGGCTACTTGTTTGTTCCAGACAGTTTGGCTCCTTCTGAGCTAAATGTCCTTGCCTAGAAGCAAGGGAGGGAGCCAGTCTCCTTCTGATACCTTGCCCAGGAGGGGAGTAGGGAGTTTACATTAGCCTTTTCATTTCCAAATGAAGTTACATTAACCTCTTCATT